>ML319546.1:656-147799 GCA_005239505.1 Nicotiana paniculata | reverse complement strand
TAAGGTCAAAACCCTCTTGACTCATTTCCATCAATGTGTCAAGGCGAGAATTCATGTACGCCCATCTCACATCGACAGCAGCCACCTCTTCCAAATATTCATAATCTTGTGCCCACACTTGAAGCCCTCAACCCGTCCTTCTCCGCCTCTGCAGCTTCATGAGCGGCCCTTAATGGAACAATCGACTCCTCTAAAGTTTGAGATTTGTCTAAAGCCCTTCGAAAATCTTCTTGAGTACGAGTGAGTGATTGCACGAGCTCGCTTGAGTATTCTTCCTTCTGCCCCAACAAGTTCTTCAAGTCTCTAATCTCCTCTGAGGCACGGGACAGCTGCTCCGCGAACGAAGACTCTAGAACACTCTTATCTTTGTCAACTTGACTGCAAGAAGCCCGCTCCACTGCTAGTTCTGCTTCCATAAGTCTTATCTGCCGCTTCAAGGTACTCCTTTCCTCTTCTAAAGCGTCCATGTCAATCCTTAGGCTATCATATTGTGCTTTCCAATTATCAACTTCTGCCTGCAACTCTCTTGTCTCGTGGTCTGTGTTTGAAATCCTCTTCATAAGCTCCATGCCTATAAGGTTAATCTACACCAGTCAAATATGGTAAATTTCATATACGAGAGTGAAAGAGGATAACTTATACCATACCTTCAAAGAGGTATACACGACCTCATTGGCCCATGTAAGAGCACCGTGGCTAGCTAGATTTGCTTTCTCAGCGGGACCTATCAAAGGCTTGAGCCACACTTCAGGCTCACCCGTTTTCTTGAAAAGGTTCCCCTCAGCTGGAACCTCTATTACCACCTGCCGCATCTCTCTGCTGGAAGACCCTACTTCCCTAACGGAAGGCATGGAAGCAGGCAGAGATGGAATAGCAACAGGCACGGAAGGTTGAGGAGCTGGAGAAGCCACGGGCAAAGAAGCAGGCACGGAAAGTTGAAGAGTTGAAGAAGTTACAGGCAAAGCAGCAACAAAAGTTGAGATAGCCAAAGGAATAGACGAAACAGCTTCTCTCAAAGAAGCAGGAAAGACAGCAGCCAAAGGGACGTCGTCAGGAGCAAGATCAATACCACCATGAATAGGGGAATGTGAAAAATCATCAAAGACAGGGGGCTCAATCACAGACACGGGAGGCAAGGTTGAGGTAGTAGGCTCATCATCTAAGACCATTCGCCTTCTCCGTGGCCTGTGCACTAAAGCACCCTCTTCCTCTTCCTCTGTGGAACGAGACTCACTAATCTTCCTCTTCGAGGAAGATGAACCAACGATAATTTTTTGGGCTTGATCCAAGGACATCTTCGGGATAGAGGAAGNAAAAAAAAGAGACTCGAGTAAGGAAAGAAGCAAGAACAAAAGCTTCACTTACCGTGGGTCTTTACTTGCCAACCATACCTCCCAGCGAGGTACTCCCAAGATCTTTCTTCTGAAGAAGCAACAGATAACAATTTTTCTACCCAATCACAAATACCGGAGACATTCTCAAAAGTATTCATGTTTGCTGAGAAAAGGAAAATAAGCAGATACTGTGTTAAATAAAACATCTCAAGTCAAAACAAGAAAAATTAAATCCAAGCTAAATCATACTCACGTGCGCGATTCCACTTCTCAGGGAAGGGAAGATTTTATTTACCCACTAAACCATCAGTGGGAACAACAATATACCAGAGGTACCAACCCCTATCCTTATCGTCTCCAATCTAGCAGTCAGAGTAAAATCCCCTTCACGAAATAAGGTAGGAGAGTAGAGGTGAATAATATGGTTGAAGGTAAAAGGAACCGAGGCTAAAGAAGCCAAACTCCTAAGGCATGCGACAACTCACCACACAAGCGGGCCAACTTGCTCTAAGCAGATATTGAAAAAACAGCAAAACTCAATTATAACTGGGTCAATGGGGGGTCTAAACCCTAAAGTGAAAGGATACGTATAAACTAAAGAATATCCCATCTTGTAAGACGTTATTCTTTGATTACTATTCGGAATATAGGCAGGAAAGTCATATTTCCAAAAGCATTCCCTACGAATAAGGGAAATCTGACCCTCAGTTATAAGGGTTGGATATCTTTCTACACTATCAAGAGAAGAAGATTGATCTACAAGAACTTGACTATCCCTAGAGAAAACAAACTCAGCAGAGACAATTTCATCGACTCCAGGTTCACGAAGGCGTTCGCCTCTACCTCTAGACAAAGACCGAGAATCCCTAAATCTCGGAGAAACTGGAGATCTAGTGGAAGGAGAAGGAACTATCTGAGAAGAAGAAGAGCCCCTCGAAGAAGTGGATCCTAGACTTCTAAGTCTACCACCCCTCCGACTCCTAGTCGGAGCAGAAGAAGGCGCTAAATTTTCAATATCTATTACTCTTTGAGGTTGGTTTGAAGAAGACATGTTTACAAAGGAAAAGAAGAAAGTTCTTTACAAAAGACAAAGTTACAAAAGTGTTTTGTGGAAGCAAAGAAAAGAAAACATGATTTTATACTTGAAGACAACCATCAAACATGAAGAAAAAGGAAAATAATGATGAAAAGTCATAATTGAGGATGTCACTTCGGGACTGTCACAACCGCAAAAATCCCTAAAAGGTGCTGAGTAAATGCAGAACCAATCCAAAAAGGACACGAGGTATGAGCCTTAAATAGAAGTGACAAATGACGCCTATGGTGTAAAGAAGGATACAATGATTCAAGGAAAAGAGGCGGCAAAATATTTCCGCCATAAATGAATATCCGCTTACCAAATATTAATCGTTAAATATATGGTAAGTGGGGGGACTATCTGTATTGGTAAAAAACGAGTTTCACACGTAAGCCAGCTTTTGACAACTAAGCTAGTCAAGTAGACACAAGAAAACACGACAGTTGGACGTGACTCCTTGAAGAGATACGGTACAAAGATGCACGGTTCAGTAAACCCACGAACATATCAGCCACGAGAAACTTAACTTGATCAAAAAAGGAGAGAGGCACGGTCAGAATGAATCTAGACAAAGCTATGAGTAGATTCAGAGACCCACAATTGATTACTCGAACATTATGTAACCGAACCCCAATTACCGTTATCCTTTGTAACGCCTCATTAATGTCATACTTAGTCATTAATGAGTAACCATAGCAAGAACCGTACGTTATAAGAATCTCCTATATAAGGGAGGGGAATACAACTTGTAAAGGCATCTGATTCTCGAATACAATCAACATCGATCTTTTATTTCTGCAATATTGTTTATTATTCATTTTTCCCATTATCTTGATTATCAGTGACCCGTATTCATATTAAAAATAAGCTTTAGTCAAAGGGTCTAATTCTTTCGTTAAACAAGGGAGAAAGCTCCTGGAATTCTCGTCCGTAGTCCCAATTTAAATATGCAATGCAGTACAGGGGAAAAACTCCCGGAATCTCGTCCGTAGTTTAAATATGCAATGCAGTAGAAACACCGAATATAATTTTTTTATTTAAAACAGTTCAGGAGAAATCACAGGCAAAAATTTGGATAAAACTACCTAAACATGGTACACATAGTAACAACTAGGGGAAGTTCAAGTAAAACAGGTAGACATGCTACTTCCTAATCTAAACTACATAGTCAATACATAAAACAGTGAAATAGGAATAAAATGATTTAAGTCATGGAGGGAAAATGGAGTTTTACCAACAATGGCATGCGTACGTACTCGTCACCTCACGTACACGGCGCCCAAACAACATAAAACCATATTAAAATAGCCTAAGGGGAAGTCCCCAACACAGAGTTAGGCAAGCCACTTACCTCGACTGCGCTACTCAACTCAAAACCACGCTCTTGCCACGAGTATCCGACTCCGAATGGCCCAAATCTATTCAATTCGATTGCAAAATGTAAATATCACTTTAAGGAAATCAAAATAGCTAATAAGTTCGAGGCTAATACACGATATTAGGAAAATCGCCCAAAATGTCCCCGGGGCCCATGTCTCGGAATCGAGTGAAAGTTACAAATTTAGAATACCCGTTCACTCACGAACTCACTCGAACAAGAATCATCGAAAACCGACGTCAAAATGTTATTAAATTCTCGAATTTTCTAATTGGAGAAACTTCTTCCCATTTTCATGATTTTTCACTCAATTCATTGATTGCACGGAAGAATTTGCTATAGATAAATGATATACAAGTGAAATAAGGTTAGGAATTGTTATCTATGAATCTTTTCCTCAAAACCCACTCAAATCGCCTACTCCCGAGCTCCAAATCGTTTTTAGAAGATATGAATTTCAAGCCCTTGAATTTGATATAAACTGCCCAGCGATCCTGCACCTGCGCACCTTGGACCGCACCTGCGAAAAATCCACTGCAGGTGCGAAAACCCACTAAAAGGATTGGGGCCGCACCTGCGGAACCCCAACCGCACCTGCGAGGAATGGTTGACCTTGACCAAGCCCGCACCTGCGAGCCCCTCTTCCGCACCTGCGGAAAATCCATCGCAGGTGTGAGACATCAGAACCAGCAATGGTTCAGCTGTTTCCAAGTTCCAAAAAAATCACCCGTTGAGGATCCGAAACATCCCCGAGGCCCCCAAGAGCTCAACCAAACTTACCAACCAGTCCTAATACCTTATCAAAACTTAGTCGACCCTCCAAAACACACTACCTAACACCAAAAATCACCAATTATACATGGATTCAAGCCTAAGAACTTATAAAATTTCCAAAATCTTCAATCGATGCCGAAACACATCAAAACTAGTCTGAATGACCTCAAATTTTACACACAGGTCACAAATGACACAACAGACCTACAGTCACTCTCGGAATTCCATTCCGATCCTGATATCAAAATTTCACCTATCGGCCTAAATCGCCGAATTTCTAACCTTCGCCAATTCAAGCCTAAATCTACTACAGACCTCGAAAACAAATTCCGGACACGATCCTAACTCCGAAATCACCCAACGGAGCTAACAGAGTTGACAGAATCCAATTCCGGGACCGTCTTCACACAGTTCCAACTACGGTCTGAGTTCTAAAGCGTAAACTCACATATAAGGACTATTTGTCCAAATACTCTCCGAATTTCACCACTCAACGTTCCGACAAGTCCCCAAAGCAGAAACAGACATGGGGAAAGCAATTATTAGGGGATCAAGGCGCTAAATCTCAAAATGACCTACTGGGTCGTTACAGTGGAGGGCCTCGAGGTTAATCCTTTATGATCAATAATGATCAATAAATGAAGAACAATTAATGAACACAATAAATGAAAGGTAATAAATCCGTAGAACAAATATTGAGTAAGTTAAGAAGGCAGAGAATGTTCTTGTTGTATTCAATATTCATGTCTCAAAAAATGACAAGGATCCCCTTTATATAGGAGGGGGAATCCCAACATAGTACATATGTAATTATTACAAAAAAATACAACGGGTACATCTATTTAATGGCTTGGTACAGACTTGTACCACTCTTGCAGACTTGGTCATCTCTAGCCATGTGCCCTTGGGAATTTTCCGCCTTTCAACGATGGTCACCGATTTATACTACACTGGGGTCGAGCACAATGAGCCTTCGATGTGCTTCCTCGAGACATACTGTCACGACCCAAATTCCCAACCTTAGGGATCGTGATGGCGCCTATCGTGGAATCAGGCAAGCCACGTATTTCATTAAAGTTATTTTTCAGGAAAATCACCACATTTACAACAAGAGTCTCGCTTTTTTATAAAGCATCTAAGATTTGGACATCATTAATAACATGAATAAAAGAACCCCCGATCCCAGATCTAGTGTCACCGAGTCATGAGCTGCTACAACATAAGAGTGTCAAAATACAAACTGGACAACCTAGTCTGAAATACTAAAAGTACAACAGGAAGATAGAGAATGAAAAGGCGAGGCTGCGATTGTCGGCTGCTACCTCGACGACTCCGAAAGAAACTCTGACATCCGCTCAGCAACCACTACCGGATCCCGATGTACTTGGATCTGCACACGAGGTGCAGGGGGTAACGTGAGTACACCAACTCAGAAGTAACGAACCCAAACTATGGGCTGAGAGGTAGTGACAGACTAAACCTCAATAATTAAATCACCAACATAAAAATTTACGCATGTTCACAATTATCAGAAAATAACAACAGAATATGCTAGATATACCTCAATAGGCTCTACATGTCAACATGTCACAGTGTGAAAATGCACATAGTGCTCACAACTCCCCCACAGAAGTCCACCCAGCACTATATATGGCTCTCCTTTCTCACTACGACCACTCCGAACCCGAACCAACCGGCCCAACACATCATAATTAAGTTAATTAACACATGAAAAAACTGAAACATGGAAAACAGGGCTAATCTCACGGAACGACCGACCGGGTCGTTACATTATCCCCCACTTAAACATACGTTCGTCCTCGAACGTGCCTAGAGTTGTTCCAAACACCACCAAAATGCCATGTAGCCTACCATGCACATACTCGGGAGGTGATCCCACATCACCCTATCCCATATAGGTCCAATAGCATAACACAGTTGAAATATCGACATCCAATCCTGACCCATAAGCCTTAGAACCAATTTTTCCACCTCTGAAAATTTTACGAGATCAAAATTCCACAACTACAAATTGAATAAGTCTGTGTGTCAAGCCATATACATAACCCATATGTAATCACATAATTTATCGCATGACTCAAACACTCATAGCGATAACGCCTAATCACATTAGCTTCTCAAAACAACCCAATATCGGTAAATAACCTCTTATCAAGAAATGTCTCGCTCTAACACATTCATATACTGCCGATGATGAAAGAAACACGTAGAACTAGCAACCATTCGTTCGATCAGCCAGTCATGGAGCTCCTCTCTTTCTCCAACAGAAACTATAGTAGATTTCTAAGCTAACTTTCGATATCATCCTTCCAACAATGTTGTAATCAACTCTGGTAGTATTCATTCTACGCTAAATGACCTCTTCTCGTCCAACACGACCACTTTGATGACATGATGCATCAATACAATCCAAATCCATAACCTGTGCAACTCATGCACTCAATAGTAATATCGCACGAACTCAAATCATAGAAAATATTCACACGAGAGGACTATTCCGCCATTAACAATTGCCATCACAACATACTAAGAGTCTGCCATATATCGTAAAACCAAAACACACGAATCTGAGACCGAGGATCATACCTCTACATAACTCCGCTACAATGAGTGACCCCATCGAAACGCTGGTCCACATGAAATACTTCAAGCCACCAATAGATATCATTTACTTAGTCATCTGAAACGGCCAATGCTGCCTAAGAATTTTGACCTTCCTTCCAAAACTGAACCATGAACTCGCACATGCAACTCTCAACTCCACACAACGTACCGCATACACCATGACACCTATGATAAGTATGGAAACTTCATAACCCCTTCCGAGCCACAAGAAACTACGTACCCAACTAGCCGAAAACATACATTTGATCCCATCTAGAAGCAAAATCACTATACCTCTCATGCTCCTCACGCCAATAGAAAATAGACATCTCCAACCGTGGTAGAAACCATCAGGAACTATTCGAATCCCATTTGTACAACACCAAACCGTCAGAACTGAATCCTTCTAACTCAACCACGCTACGCAGGTCACCAACACCCAAGAGCATTGCTAGGAAACACATCTAGAAACTCATTACCTCATAAGCACCCAAAGAACTAATCGTATCCCTTACCATGCCGATCTGACCCACTCAAAGCTGTCCTATTTATCCAAGTTCCTTCTGACTTTACCCTCGAATTGAAAATTCTCCTTGTCATAATACTGCAATTCTCAACCTAGACTCACCACACAAGACCCTAGCACAGAACCACGTCGCCTTGAGGCTCATAAGCCGCTGAACATCTCTTAGGCACCCCAAATGTATCACATATCAATACTTACTCTAAAGAGACTTTCTATGAATTTAAACCATTCTTCCCCTTTCATGATACCGCAATGTAGAATGTGCAACGATATAGAAATGTCACAAACCTTGACACCTTCCAATGTAAATCTTAGTTAAACTGATCAAGCAAATCGAACGACCTGTACCCCATTACCACACCAACACCCAAGGGAGTAAACCACACCCTTAGGCAATCCAAGCAAATTCCTACTTTACGCACACTACTTCCTTTACAAATAAAAACTCAATCATGCAATAAGACTCATATCCCCATAGAGTATAATACAACTCGTATCCAGAATTTTTCCATTACTCGAGTCATTCTCAACTCCTCCTCTGCAGGTCATAACTGATCCACTTATATACCCCAAACTGAAACCAATACAACACATAATCGGCCAACCAACTAATCATTAGCAGACTCCCCCCACTTGCTCAAAGCCATATATCGAAACAAACAGTAACTCACAATGCCCATACGCTATCATTGCCACAATACCGCATTGGGATTCAACTAAATCATTCATAAGCTCATACATAAATCAAACCATTAAACATCCCAAATCATCTCCAACCTCGCATTCACCATTGCAATAGCTGTGCCAACTCCCACAAGTGATCTAAACTCAAATTGAAACATATATCAATTACTGGTAAAAGAGAACTTGCTACAAAAAAACATAAGAGGTCTTCCCATACACTCACGACTCGAGACCATATGCCAACTCCAGACAGAAGTCAAACACTCCACGGTTCTTGCTATATATCCAGCCCACCTTTTTTTTGTCACAATCAAACAATATGAACACATCTCACCCTCAAATCACACTCACCACATAGACATCCAGTCATAAAGTCCTGTCAATAAGGACATCAACGGACATATAAGCCCCTAAATACATGTCCCCACACAACGAAATCTCATCACTCAAGCCACAGATAGAATTCGGCCTCACGTCCTCAAGACTGGCACATTATCATGCTAAAATTACATCCCATTCATGGAAGTCACAAGCCATCGATGCACAGCTGATACCAAGCGCTCACGTGCGTGTTCGAATACATGAAAGGAGTTCAAAGAATTACGCTTCAGGTTGAATTAATGGATTCGCACGACAAGAGTTCAAGAATGTGAGATTTTTCCTAAAGGTTATGCAGCCTCTCGAAGATAAGTACAGACGTCTCCGTACCAATCCGAAAGACTCTACAAAACATGCTCATGACTAGTGAGACCTATTTAACCTAGAGCTCTGATACCAACTTGTCACGACCCAAATTCCCAACCTTAGAGATCGTGATGACGCCTATCCTGGAATCATGCAAGCCACACGTTTCATTTACTTAAAAGTTATTTTTCAAGAAAATCACCACATTTACAACAAGAGTCTCGCTTTTATAAAGCATCAAAGATTTGGACATCATTAATAACATAAATAAAAGAACCCCGATCCCAGATCTAGTGTCACCGAGTCATGATCTGCTACAACGTAAGAGTGTCAAAATACAAACTGGACAACATAGTGTGAAAATATAAAAGTGCAACAGGAAGATAGAGAAGGAGATGGCGAGGTTGCGATCGCCGGCTGCTACCTCGACGACTCCGAAAGAAACTCTGATAGCCGCTTAACAACCACTACCGGGTCCCGATGTACCTGTATCTGCACACGAGGTGCAGGGGGTAACGTGAGTACACCAACTCAGAAGTAACGAACCCAAACTATTGGCTGAGAGGTAGTGACGGACTAAACCTCAATATTAAATCATCAGCATACAAAATTTAGGCATGTTCACAGTTTATCAGAAAATAACAACAGAATATGCTAGATATACCTCAATATGCTCTACATGCCAACATGTCACAGTGTGAAAATGAACATAGTGCTCACAACTCTCCCACAGAAGTCCATCCAGTACTATATATGGCTCTCAGGACCAGGGAAGTTCCATCCCAGAATATGCATAAACACCAGTGACCGTAGTCACTCAGTACTGAGGAAAAGGCCAGTCCAGCCCCACGGAGAAGATCCATCTCCGTAACACAACACTCGAACAAATCCATGTCCAGTTACAATCCATCCCTCATAACATCAGCTTCGGACAAGATCCATCTCCAGGGAAGATCCATCCCTCACATAACATCAGCTTTGGACAAGATCCATGTCCAGGGAAAATCCATCCCTCATCATCAATGCGCTCACTAGGGGTGTAAAGACTCCGGAGGGGCCCTAGTAACCCAAGCGCTATATCAAGCCAACAAAGGCATGATTTAAGTATTGTTGCGGTGTGCAGTCCGATCTCATAGTTGTCTTAATAACAGGCTCTCGTCATCACTCAGTCATTACTCACCAGTCTCACTCACATAGATCACAGATGCATCCATCAGCCCGAAACAATGATAAGTATGCATATAATTAAAACTACTGAGACTGAGGTATGAAGTGATATGCTATAATAGGACTGTGTATATGGAATCAAATAAATCACAAAATGAGACAGTAATATACGACCACTCGGGTTCCAGTAATTTCGGCGTGAAGCCTAGCATTTATACTTAACATGATTTCTAACATGTTCACAATTACCACATTAATAGAAGCACAGATATCATCAGGGAATAATCACTAAGCGGTGCCATGGGATAACCAGGTCACAAGTCTCACAGTCCATGCCCGCACGCCCGTCACTGGGCATGTGCGTCACCAATTCTAATCACATAACAAGTAGTTCGGGGTTTCGAACCCTCTGAACCAAGTTTGGAAGCGTTACTTACCTCAATCAAGCCAAAAATCTACTCTGCAATGCCCTTGCTACTTGACCCGGCCACAAATCGCCCCGAATCTAACCAAAATCAGCACTATATCATTAGTATATGCTAAAGAAGCGAAGCCCACATCAAAATTATCAAATTACATCACAAATACTGAATTCGGCCAAACCCGGCCCCCGGGCCCACGTCTCGGAACTCGACACAATACACAAAACTAGAACCCTTACACTCCCACGAGTGCATACATACCAAATACATCAAAATCCGACTGCAAATGACCCCTCAAATCCTTAAGTCAAAGTCTCAAGTTTCCAAGCCCTAACCCCTCAATTACACCATTAAATCCCACATATTTCATGATTAATCAGTCAAATATCAACATAGAATCGAGTATTAGGTTCAAAAACGTTACCTCAATGAGTTCCCGTTGAATCCCTTTTCAAAATCCCTAAAAAAGCTCCAAACCCGTCTTCAAAATGGTGAAGTATGAGAAAATTCGAGAAGGCTGGAATTTATATGCTCTGCCCAGGGGTTCCACACCCGCGACCCATTTCACGCGCCTGCGGGACCGCACCTACGGTCAAGGCGCCGCACCTGCGACTTTCACTAACTCCCCAGATTCCGCACCTGCGCCCCAGGCCTCACACTTGCGAGGCCGCAGGTGCGGTCAAACACTCCGCTTCTGTGACCTTCTTCGCTTCTGCGGTCGCCTCCCGCTCATGCGACTATCGCACCTGTGGTCCCGAATCCGCAGGTGCGGATACACCAGTAAACTGGCACCAGCAGCAGCTTTGCTGCATTTTTCCAAGTCCAAATCTCCGCTAACCATCCGAAATCAATCCCGAGCCCCTCGGGACCCCAACCAAACATACCAACACATCTCATAACCTTATTCAAACTTAGTCGAGCCTTCTAAACACCAAAAACAACGCATAAACACCAAAATCACATCCAATTCAAGCCTATGAACTTTGAAACTTCTAAATTTCACCAAGGATGCCGAAACCATCCATAACACACCCGATTGACCTGAAAATTTTAACACATATCCAAAATGACATTACGAACCTGCTCCAACTTCCGGAATTCCATTCCGACCCCAATAACCTATTTTCCCCTACCGATCGAAAATCGTCAAAAACTAACTTTTGCCAATTCAAGCCAAATTCTACACCGGACATCAAAACTTCATTCCAAACACACTTCTAAGTCCCAAATCACCTAACGAAGCTATCCGATCTATAAAATCCACATTTCGATGTTGTTTACCTATAAGTCAACTCCCATTTGACTTTTCCAACTATAAAGCCAATCCAAGAGACTAAGTGTCTCATTTCTCACTATGACCACTCCGAACCCGAACCAACCGGCCCAACACATCATAATTAAGTTAATTAACACATGAAAAAGCTGAAACATGGAAAACAGGGCTAATCTCACGGAACGACATACCGAATCGTTACACATACACCTCGGGATCAAACAATGAATTCGGTTTCGAACTCCTCGAGGTCAATCATGGTATGCCATAACGGCCCCAAAATCGAACTTCCCAATTTTAATCGTACACAAATACATTAGACTGAGTAGAACAAACGAGAATCCCCAGAGGTTAGACCAACTGATAGATACAATATCAAGATTAGAATCTAGACTACTATGCTACATAAAAGCTCGAGTCTCTAAAAAGCAGATAACAACTAGTTTAAACCATATTAAATATACATTTATGAGACAACACCCTTTACTAAACAAATAGCTATTAATTATTGGTATTTAAATAGAGAAGTAGCAAGAAGAAGAGAATTAAAGAAAGTGGAAAAACTCTTGTTAACAGTCTTAAAAGTAGCTACACAAAATTATCATCATTATGAGTAAATACAGTTGCGCAACATATTATAAGTGAAAGAAACAATATCTTCCATAAATTGGGAACTAAAAGGAATAAAAACCGATATACAGACAATTGAACATAGAATACAATTTATTAAAAAAGAATAAAGTGTGGACACCATCAGAGTATATAAAATCAAGTAAAATAGATAAATTGAAGAAACTAGAATACTTAGACTTGAGAATATATCCGGAAAAGAAATATAGAATATTAAAAGAAAATTCAATCATAAAGTGTAACTTTAGTAGTAGAGAACATATATTACACACCCGAAGACAAGCAATATAATACTCTAGTAGACTTAATAATTAAATTTAGTAAAAAAATCTCAAGAAAATAATAAGAATATATTAAGAACACTAGATAATAGAATCCTTACAAAATAAACAAAGAAAGATTTTAGAAAAACTAGAGCAAAATATCAAAGTTTTAAAGTCACAAGAATTAAAGATAGATAGGAAAATCCAGTTCTTAAATAATAAATTTAATCTAGAAAAATACCCACAAAAATAATATGGAAAAACTAATTAGAACTATTACAGAGAAGCCTAAGGAATAAGAAATTCAAACAATTTAATTGGTAACAAAAATAACATAGCAGGTAGAAGTATTAACCAGTGATATCAATAAATTAAAAGAAACATTAGAAACGCTAAAAGAAATCTCCGGTTCATGAACGATTTAGATCCAGTATATGATAAAGTGTTAAAACTAACAACGAAATTTCAGCCTAATCTAGAAGGATTTACAGATTACGTTCCTCAAAGAAAGTCGGACCAGATAATAATAAAACAAAATAATACTATAATAGCATTACTTTTAGAAGTTAATAAAAAGTTAGACAAAATTATTAAGGACAGAGAAGTAAAAACTGATATAGAAAATCCAAAGAATAGAGAGCAGAAGATTTAATAAAACAATTAAAAAGAGTAGAAATAACACCTCAAAGGAAAGACCTAAATTAGTTAGAAAATCGCAAAGAAGGACCTTTTTCCAGATAGGTCAAGAACAACAAACGAAGAAAGACCTAGAGTAAGTTTTTAGGTAATAACATGTTAAAATGAATTCTAACTAGAAAAAGGCAAGAAGATAATCAACAATTAGATGAAGTAATAGATGTAGAAAAAGATATACAATTTTTTCCAATAAAATCAACTAAACTTACTCAACCCAAAAATATTATATGATGCAGGATATTTCTCTAATAGTTCATAATAATATAGACATTACAGAGAAAAACAATTATCAATCATAAGAGGTAAGGTTGCAACAATAAACCTGATAAACCCTGAATCAGTAAGACAAATAAGAAATTGTAAAAAGAATTTAATGAGTATGGGATTAATTGTAATGATCCGACTGGTCGTTTTGTGTCATTCAGTAGTTTGAAATCTTGAGTAGCTTCACTTCACCGCCTCTCCCTTAATCCCCCCTCCTAATCCCACTGATAATGGGATTCGACTATTATTCTCTTGACATATTTGAATCCTTTTGGTATTGGTTGTCCGTTCGTGGTGTTACCTAGGTGCTTTCCTAAATATGGAAAACGATATCTTCCGAAATAAAACAAAAGTGGTTCGAATCTTTGATTTTGAGCACTATCTCGTCTATATACGTTCAATACTTTACTGTGTAGTTCGATTTTTGTTTGGATTCTGCTGATTTACACTTTCCCTAGAAAACTAGAGTTTAAAAAATTTCCCTCTTAAATTGATTTCAAATCGATTTGCATGTTTCTTTTACTTGTTTGTTGCTTAAATTATTCTGTTTCCTTATATGTTTGCTCGATTTTTACTGTTATATAAACCCCTCCCTCATTCCCTTTTGGACTGGAATCACTAAGTTTTCACTAAAAAAGCTAAGGATTTTCACTCTGTTATTCTCTTGTTCTACTGTGGCTCTTGGCCGACTGAAAGCCAAGGCCATCGGAATTCTATTTTCGACCCTCCTTGGTGTGAGCACTGCCCTGGATTCCTTGAAGCCCTTGGGAACTTGACGCATTAAGGACCTAGGTTATATTTCTCTGTGTTTACGTTCAAAGTGATTTTGTTCTTTCTTGTTTGTCTACTTATCAATCATTAACTGGTGAGTTCTTGAGCCTTCGCAATATTCATTATCTTGTGTTCTTGATTAGCATATTCATGCCTATGAAATTGCATAACTTAATGTGTTTCTAGACTATTTTCCATGTGCAACCCTGCTAGTATCGAATATGTTTATGATACGAACCTTTTTAGCACTTGCTGATGCACAAACTACCAGTTCAGAGATGTGTTTAGGTTTAGCTTGAACAATTTAGATTGTTTGAAGTTCGATTAGCTTAATGTATTGGTACTTTGAATGTTACATTGGCTATATGAAGTTCGATTAGCTTAATGTATTGGTACTTTGAATGTAACATTGGCTATATGGCGTCAATTTGTTTCCTGCCTTGTCCTGGATTTCTATAGTGATTGATTGTTACCTATAATATGTCCTAATCTATATTAAGACCTTCACTCTGGCTGTAACTTGCTCACATAATCATTTTTATTACTTAGGGTCCTTACCTTACCCAATTATGTACTCCTTAACAGTCAGTTGGAACCTTTTAGAATAGCTTCTTAACTTGTGTTTCCCTAATAACATTTGACTATTTTTTGCCTTATTGGTGTGAGTTGCACTGTTTAACCCCTGGTGTTTAGCATAACTTGACCTTTAGGCGTGAACCTGTTAAGTTAATCTTCTATTGTTTGTCTTATTGGCATAATGCACCTTGCTTATTAATTTTGTAATCCCAGAAGCCATAATTCCCCCTTGCTTCTTACAAATGTTCCCTGCCCCAATGTGCTAAGTGTGGACTTGTGATATAACTTGTCTCTTAAGTTTGTTTACCCTCTGTGTTGATAGGTTCATTATGTGATCACCTTTGCAATGCATGTTTCTAAAAATCCAAATGCACTTCTTCAAACTCTACCGCTTGATCGCTATTTTTCATTCTCATGGGTTATCTACCCTACTCTGAACCTATAATTCATGGTCGGATGAAATCCAAGGCCACTAAAGCTTTCTCTATTAACCTCCCTAGTGTGAGCACTTCTAGGGGTCCATTTTGAGACCCTTGTGAACTCTGACACACTAGGTCCTGAGGTTTTTTGGTCATTTTTCTTTACTACTTAGTTCTATCCCTCTTTCTGTCTATTGAATATGCAAATTGATTTGTGTAAGTGATTGGTTTCTGGATCCTATGATCAAACCATGGTTGTTTGGTTTGGTTTGAGTTCTCATATGGTTTCTAGGCTATGTTGAGACTCGTGTGTGCTAAAGGGTGGAGAAAGAGCTTAGTTAAAGGCCTGGAAGTGTTGGGTATCTCTTTGGGCGTGTCTTGGGCCTACTGATATCATTTGTACCACTTTGTAATTTATTTATTATTGGGTCTGTAATAATTATGAAATAACAATTGGGGTAATAGTGAAATTGGGAAATGTGTATCTCCTAATATTTGCATGAAAAGGGTAGAAAGCATGTTTATATGATTTGTGTGATCTATTTGCTATCCGGCATGTATATGTTCTCTTTGTGCACTATTAGAAATCATGTCATTAGGGGATCATACACTCATATAATTAGTATACTATCAATGCATAAGTGTTTTATCTAATCTTGTGGCCACTGCTATGTGTTGCTAGATAGCATGTCTATAGGAGATAAATGCTAATGATTTCTCCTTAATCTGCACCATGTTCATTAGATATCATACCTATAGGATTCTAACTAATTAATTCACTATTGCATCATATCGTCCATCTAGAAAGCATGCCTATAGGAGCTAAATATATAATATCAGTTCCCACTGTCAATCTATAGAAAGTATGCATATAGGAGCTAAATGTATGAGAATCAGTTAAAATCGCCAATCTTTAGAAATCATGCCTATAGGACATCACTACTCGCTCTTCAAACGCTGTTTTATTGTTTATCCACGCGATTATAGGTAACTTTGAGCAATTCCAATAAGTTTCACTGTACCTTATTGTGTAAATCACTTAGAGATCATGCCTATAGGTTTAACAACTTATAATCTGTAATAAGCCACCTAGCAACATCTGGCACTTACAAATTGCTAATTTAGAAATCATAGGTCTAAAATGGCTTGCGTATCTGAACCGATCATCTAGAGACCATGTATGTAGTGTTAACGACTTCAAATCTCCCTCAATTATGAAACTGCCTAATATCCATATGCATAAATCTGTTTTGCGTGCATTTGTTGTCTAATTGCGGAGGCTAACTTGAGCCCTTAACTGTATTTTATTGCAGTCTTATTTGTTTTGAATTGTCGCCTAGTTTTAACATTTTCTGAGCAGCCTAAGTTAAGTCTAAAACCACCCAAAATAGAGGTCCAAATGCCTCCTGGGTCATAGGTATGGGACGGGTAGTGCACGCATAAGGCACGATTTAGAATCAACTAGTGCGCTTTAGGTAATAAATTAAAGATAGTAATCGGGTAGCAGGAGATGATAGTATGTACCACTGAATAATATGAGTAACACCCCATCTCAAGGGAGTTACGAAGTATTATTTATGTTGCACGGGGTAATCCTTTAGGCTAAAAAATTCAGGACCCTCATCTTATCCCTATTTATCTTTTGAATCAAGTGTTTGTATTTACTCCAAGGTCTTTTGATAATGATAACCTCCCAAAATTCTTGCTTTTCTCTGTCTTTGTTTATCTAACTAATTCATATAATTCAAGTTCGGCCGGGACCTATAGTTGTGGACCTCGAAGAGTGCATAACACCTTCTCTTCGAGGTAATTTCGATCATTTACCCGATCTTTGGTGATGCAAACTAGTTAAACCTTAGTCATATGTAAATAGGTGCCCTTACGCACCTTAAAAACCATTAGATGGCGACTCTCCCCTTTTAATACACTTCCTTAAAAGAGTTGTCACATGTCGAAACTCGATTTCGCGAGAAAAAAGGACACGAAAGCATGGCGACTCTACTAGGGATATTTAGGCTCTTACCATAGAAAATTTGGTTTATATGAATTAGTCTTCTCTGATAAACGTATTCCTTTTCCTTTTATTATTTTTGGTGCTACATGAATATTCCGCTCCCGTTTCCCTTTTTATTGCTACATGCACACACTTTCCCTATTCTCCCTTTATTTGAACTCGTATTAATATGCAAATCCCTTCCCTCCTTTTTCCTTCTTTGCTCAAATTGGCTCTAACAAGTGTATTCCTTTTTCTAGTCCCACTTATTTTCTTCAAGTTGCCTTTTAAATCGCTACACTATATCTCTCCCCACCCTTACTTCCTCGCTTACTTTATTACAATTTCCACATTCCACGAACTAACTTCTTCTTATTTCCTTTCTTTTCATGTCTTTTACATTTCATTTTAATACTGCATTTATTATTTTCATCATGAAAAATATTTGACAACGTGTTGTTTATCTTTGCATAAAGCATGCTCCACATCATATTTCACTCGTGCCCAATTAATACCATAGCGGCACTTGACGAGTGTTCACGCTCTTCCAAAATCACCCTTTAAATTTGGAAAGGCTTATTCGCGGTAAAACTAGTCGATCAACAGTGCAGTCGATGGTTCCGTGTCTTTCCTCTCAAGTTGTCTGCTTGAGGGTACCGGTCTAGACTCTTCTAGAAACCCTACACTAATATTAATTGTGCATGCATCATGTCCAAAACTAGTATGGGTTAGAATGTTGTCTGCGTGACAACCCGCTAAGGCAAGCCTTGTATGAAGTCTGCCGGGATTTACACAATCCCAATGGACACCATCATGATATGTGCATTATTTTGAGAAAACATGTCAGTATGCCAATCATTAATGTGTAAATAGTCAAATTCGGAGGGGGGAAAGGGCTAACTCTATTTGTTTTGTAGAAATGAGGAACGAAGTCTCCAGGTTCGGCATGGTTCAAAACATCTCACCCTTGCTGCTGGATTGGTGGAAAAACCTCTCGCCTAGTGACAAAAAACATTTAAAAAGGGTCCTCAGGAATCTACCCTCCTTATTAGACATTCATCCAAATATTGCATTAGTTGAGGCTGCTACCATGTTTTGGGATGAGAAGAGAGTCGTCTTCCGTTTTGGCGGAATGGAAATGACTCCTATTTTAGAGAAAATAAGAGGCTTCGTTGGTCTCCCATGGGACAGCCCAAGTTTATTGGTATCGAAAAACCGCACTTCCCGAGGTTTCTTGAAAAAGATGGGTTTCGAGAAAAATGATGGGCTACTTTGTTTGAAGAAGTCCTACATACCATTTGAATTCCATTCTGAGCGTTCTGGGCACATCAAGTCATATCTCCTTCACCATGATGAACTTTCCATTACTTCTTTGGGTTGGACACACCGTCGGGTCTTTGTATTCATTGTCTGTTTTCTGTGAATGCTGCTATTTTCGATGAAGGGAGAAAGGATCCACACTCGCCTAGCTATAGTCTCTAGGAATTTGATGGAGGGAATTGAGGGGCAAACTTACACCATTGTCCCTATGACCTTGGCTGAGATGTACCGGGCCTTAGACCACTGCAAAAAGGGGTATGGGCACTTCGAGGGTTGCAATCTGTTGCAGCAACTATGGTTATCAGAACACTTTCAGATATGTGAGTACCGTCAAGAACTTCTGCAATGACCGTGGAGTGACCACATAGCTTATCATCATCCAAAGATAATGACTTTTATCCCAAACAGGTTTGCGCAACCAGGAAATTTTGTGAGTTGGGTACGCTTCTTCAGCAATTTGACGGATGAAAAGGTGCATTGGATGTTCGAATGGTTCCCTAGCAGTGAGTTCATCATCAGTTAAAGAGAGACTACTCATCTAGTGCTAATCGGATTGAGAGGAATCTATCCTTACGCTCCTATAAGGGTAATGAGGAAAGGTGGGAGGAAGCAGTTTATACCTCGGGTTTCCAACATGGTACAGTACAATGGAGACTTCAAGTAGAACACCATTCCATTCAAGTTCGTGGCACAGCATATGTGGAATCAAAAGATCATTGTGGAAAAAGATACTATCGAGCCAGATCGGTATCATGCCGGCCATATGTACTTCTATCCATCGTGTTTGGTAGATGATATAGCAGGAGATGTCAAGTCGGGGATTAATATGAAGAATAGGGTTATAGACGACGATGTTGAAGCACAAATACAATACAGGATGTTGCGCAAAAGGGTTTTCGAATCTGAAGCCA
Source organism: Nicotiana paniculata (assembly GCA_005239505.1). NCBI lineage: Eukaryota > Viridiplantae > Streptophyta > Magnoliopsida > Solanales > Solanaceae > Nicotiana > Nicotiana paniculata. The sequence goes on along the minus strand of ML319546.1, from coordinate 128,011 downwards.
GGCATTTGGACCAGCATAAAGTAGATATGGAAGCAATCAACGAGTGGAAAGGAATTGCTACTAAATCAACAGGGAGAGGTTGGAATATTTGGAGCAGGGGTTGATGGAGCTTGAGGGAAAGATGGGGAAAAAGATCACAGACTGTCAGAACGCAGAGGGAAAGGAAGGAGGGCATCTAGCAAGGGCTTATCTACTGTTGGACATGCGCGACCTGGGTAACTTGATTGATGGAGCTAAGAAGGCCAAGCATGGAGAAGGTCCCTCTCGCTCCAAATAGATTAGGAAAAATGTTTTATTTGCTTTCTAGACTCGTTTTAGACTGTGATTGTAATAAGAAAAATGCCATTAGTAACTTTTTATAATTATTGTCATTTTAGTAGGGATTTGGACAATTTATCACATTAATGAAATGGCTCAAGTATTGGCATCAATTTTCTCCAAATCTATATGTCGCTTAGGCCTACCTCGGGCACAATGAGGTCCCCAAAATTAGGACACGAATTTATAATTCTGCAATACGTGTTTAAATACCGCAAGTATCCTTTTAATACTCCTTACTGACTTGTTTACCTTTTGTTTTGTTTTCATTTGCTTATTCCCATCCCCCAATGTTGGTTCGTGCATACTGGAAACATCAGCATATCATACTAGATCTAGAGGTCCTCCGCCTCCTCCTCCTCCAAGTGATCCCAAAAATAAAGGAAAAGCCAAAATGAACGACATGAGCGGTATCAGGAAAGACAACGTTACACAAGCAGAGAATGTCAAAACTTCAGATGGTCGGAGTACTCCGGCACAGAACGACTTGGTATTATGGTTAGAACAGAAAATACTGGAGTTACAAAGGGAACTTGAGCAAGTCTGGAACTTGGCAAACCTTTCCCTTACCCTGAACGTCCCCGACATCAACCAACAAAATGCCCAAAACCCAGCACCTCCCCAGAACACACAAAACCAATATCTGCAAAATCCTCTCGCACCTCATCAATATGCCACACCTACTCAAAATCCTAATCCTCCACCAGTACCCACCCCTCCACAACATCATCACCGTCCGACACCGTATCCACAAACCACAACCTACCACACTCCTCAAAACGCACCACAACCTACCCCTGATCCCCAAAACTCAACCAACGACCACCATTATTCCCAAATCCCTGGAGTTCATCAAAGCAACCCCATATAAGTGGAAACCTTACCTCACACTCCACAACAGACTCTGTACACACTGGAGTCCGCCGAGAAGGACCTGCTTATCAAGAACATGGCGGAGGAACTCAAGAAACTTACTGGCCGAGTCCAAAGTGTCGAAGGTGGTAAAGTTGTCGAGGGTTTGAATTATGAAGATTCGTGTATTCATACCGGACATAGAACTACTAGAGGGTTACAAACCTCCTAAGATGAAATGTTCGATTGGACAAGTGATCAGAAGGTACATTTGAGAACATATTGTGACAAGCTCGTAGGGGTTGGCAAGGATGAAAGAATGTGCATGAAGTTATTCATGAGGAGCCTCACCATAGACGCCATGTCTTGGTACATCAGTCAAAACCCAAAGAAATGAGTTAACTGGGTAAGTATGGAGTCAGATTTTATGGATCGGTTCAGGTTCAATACAGAAAATGCACCAGACGTCTTCTATATTCAGAATCTTAAAAAGAAGCCTACAAAAATTTTCCGCGAGTATGCTACTCGATGGAGGTCTGAAGCTGCAAAAGTAAGGCCAGCACTGGAAGAAGAACAGATGAACAAGTTCTTTGTCCGAGCTCAGGATCCGCAGTATTATGAGAAACTGATGGTTATTGAAAATCATAAATTTTCTGACATCATCAAATTGGGAGAAAGAATAGAAGATGGGATTAAGAGCGGAATGGTGACAAATTTTGAAGTCCTCCAGGCTACAAACAAAGCCTTGCAGTCAGGCGGTATTTCTAAAAAGAAGGAAGTAGGGGAAGTGATGGTGGCCCAAGGTCCAAAGTCTCCTCTTGCATACCAAACACCCCCACCCACATATCAGCCTTCACCTCCCAGATACCAACAACCCACTCACCACCAGCCCGCCAAAACTACCAAAAACCTAGACCAAATTTCGACCGCAGACCGCCCAGACAATACACCCCAATTGCTGAATCCATCGACCAATTGTACGAGAGATTGAATGTTGTTGGTTATGTCACTCCCATTCCCGACGTTGCCATGGAAAGTTCCTCCCAGTGGATTAACCCAAACAAGACATGTGCCTACCACTCAGGCATGAAAGGTCATACTATTGATGAATGTCACACTTTGAAGGATAAGATCCAGACGCTGATTGACACCAAGGTTATACAGGCAAAGGAGGTTGCACCTAATGTCCGCAACAATCCTCTCCTGGATCACAGGGGCGATGGGGTAAATGTGATAGAAACTGATAAAGAATGGGATCCGGAGGGGTCAATTGGACTCATTCATAAAGGGGATAATCCTAAAATACCTCCAGTCACTCTCACACCTATCGTGGTGCAAATTCAGTCACCGATTTTGAGGTTGAGATAGCCACACCAACTCCCTTTAAGGTCAAAGTGTCAACACCCTTAGTCACGCCAACTCCGTTTGAGGTGGAAGTGACCACACCCTTCACCGTGACAGTGGAACCTACACCGTCCTTTAAGTCCAATGCTATACCCTGGACTATGCTGTAGAAGCAATAAGGAAAGGAAAGGCAAAAATGGAGGAAACAAGTGCAGCACAAGGTATGACCAGAACTGGTAGGGTTTATACGCCCGAACATTCGGGAGGAACGAGTAAAGAAGCCACTTCTAAGACGGATCTCATTGAGACTGACCCAGACGATCTTTGGAGAAAGGTGCAAGAAAGAGTGTATTTTGTGGTTTATCATCTAAAAAAAACCCCTGCCATTTTATCACTACTGCAGAACTCTGAGGCGCATAGGAATGCATTGATGATAGTCTTGAATGAAGCCTATGTACCCAATAAAATTACCAGTGGGGAGATGGACAATATGGTAGTACATGTATTGGAAAGCCATAAGATCACTTTTCACGAAGACGAACTGCCGCCGAAAAGATTGAGTCACAACAGGGCACTACATATCACAGTGTAGTGTGAGGACAAATTCATTGACAGGGTTCTGATAGATGGGGATTCAAGTCTCAACATCTATCCATTAACCACTTTGAAGAGGTTGGGTAAGGGTTTGCATGAGATACGATCAGTGATTATGAACGTGAAAGCATTCGATGGGTCCAAAGGGCCACAATTGGGGAGACCAACCTCTGTTTACAGATGGGCCCGACCTAGTTTGATGTTGATCTTCAAGTGTTAGACATAACTGCCACATACAATCTGTTGTTGGGAAGACCTTGGATACATGCTGCTGGGGCCGTAGCCTCTACTCTACACCAGGTCATTAAGTTCGAATGGAATCATTAGTAAGTGATCATCCATGGGGATGGAAGTAACCCTATTTACACCAATCGAATTGTTCCAATTATTGAGAATAGAAGGAAGTTAGGTGGAGAAACATGCCATTGCATCGAGCATGTCAACACAGTGGAGAAAGACAAATGGTGGAGTAGCAAGATAGAAAGTATATTGGCATGGACGATGTATGAACCTGGTAAGGGTCTCAGTAAGAATCTCCAGGGTATCGCTAAACCAATACAGCTAAAGCGTCATGGAACAACCTTTGGGCTTGGATATAAGTACACCTGGTAGGAGTTATAATGATTGATCGCCTCCATGGCATGCTCCTTCTTAACCTCTTGAGAAGCATTGCCTCCTAAATTGCATAAGGCTAAGATCGGCATTTCTTTGCATGAGACTAAGCACTGTCTCTTTTATTTTCATAATGCTAAGCATTGCCTCCCTAAATTGCATAAGGTTAAGCACGACCTTTCTTTGCATGAGACGAAGCATTGTCTCCTCTTTTTGCATAAGTCTAAGAATTGCCTCCCTAATTGCATTTGCTCCTTTCTTTGCATGAGACTAAGCATTGTCTCCCCTTTTTGCATGAGGCTAAGCATTGCCTCCCTAACTGCATAAAGCGAAGCATTTCCTTTCTTTGCATGAGACTAAGCAATGTCTCCTCTTTTCACTCCCTAATTGCATAAGGCTAAGCATTGCCTTTCTTTGCATGAGACTTAGCATTGTCTCCTATTTTTGCATGAGGCTGAGCATTGCCTCCCTAATTGCATAAGACTAAGCATTTCCTTTCTTTTCATAAGGCTAAGCATTGCTCCCTAAATTGCATAAGTCCAAGCTCGGCCTTTCCGTGCATTGAGACTAAGCATCGTCTCCTCTTCTGGAATCAGGCTAAGCATTGCCTCTTCAATTGTCTAAGGCTCATCACCTTATCCTTGCATAATACCAAATGCTACCTTTGTTATGCTACTTAAAACCTAGCAATATTTTCTACTTTCCCGGGGCTAAGCTCTGCCCAAATCTTACACAAGACTAAGTTTTTTCTTGTTTCGCTTCGCATATGACCAAGCATCATGTCTTCATATCTCATAGGCTGAAACACCGCCATTTTGTCCAAAGGCGTCATAGTCTGAAGGCATCAGGAAGACACCATTCCATGGCCTGAGGATCTCTCAATATTGCACATCATTATTCAAAGGTGTGATGGTTTAGAGGCACTATTTTCATGGCCTAAGAATATCATTTCATGGCCTGAGAATCCTTTATCACGCAATTCATGGCCCAGGACATCATGGTTAAGGAAATCATCCCCATCGTCCAAAGACAACTTTCATGGTCCAAAGGGAATTTGCATCATGTTTAAATTCTCACAATAATCCCATATATACTTGCATGCATTGTGTTTAAGTTTTGCAGGTAATTCGGGAGGTAATCGTTCTCTTAACATGAGCAAACTTCACTCTAGCTTCCATTCACAATGTCCATATCCTGCAATTATATGAAACGCAATCGACCACCATCAGTTATCCATTTTTACTTGATAACTGTTCAGATACCCATTATGGAATACATCCATAACTTTTCAGATTCACACTCATGATTCCGCGCAGATTCATCTGATACTGTCCTACCCAAAAGAACCCTTTTTGAAACATATGACCATTTCTATAACCACTCCACCAGTTCAATTCATCGTGGATCCAGAACTACACACGGCTTGATTCCCGTAACATCAGGGATATGTAGGAAAATCAGGAACCAGAATTCAGCCTCCATTTTTCAAATCACCCCATTCAGTCAAAATCAGTCATCATTTCTTTACCCGACAACTCTTTCATCATTCCCGGGTGAAGAGGGGCAGCTGTTGATACCCAATTTTTCCCTTATATTTTAAAAAAAATGCATATATACTTTCAAAATAGCATATTTTCATCATCATTTAGTTTACAAACCTATACAAGCATTTTCTATAATTTTCCATAATTTTTAGAGCTTCAAATCAATTTTCTTGCATTTAAATTATACAAATATCTAATAATTATCGTTTAAATTATTTTGTGATAACTTAATCATACCAAACTTATTATTTACACCAACATGTATGTTTTATAATAGTTTACTTCATTTTTTCTATAATTGCATTTGAAATTTTCAGGTTAATTACACATTTTTGCAATAATAGCCTATATTCATGTATAATTATATTATTTGTGCCAAAATAGTATTTTTATATTTTTATAATGTTGATTTATAATTTTTAATCATTTTAGCACATAAATAATATTTTTTATTTATTAAGCATTTTTATAAATTATTTTGATAAATTTTGGGTATTTAAACAACAGCCCAATTTTAAACCAATTTCAGACCAAATGAATGGCCCAAACACTCAAATACCTAGCCCAATTACCCTAAGCCCAAACCAAACAACCCCCTACTAAACGGCCCGCCCGTTTAATTTTTTGACGCTATTCGTTGATCGCTCAAGATCAACAGCCTTCGTTCACTTTCTCCTTTTAAATTAACCTAACCCAAAACCCTACCCGTTTCCCCTTAATCTGCTGCCCCTAAACGCTCAAATCTCCTATTCTCTCTTCTGAAGAACCTTAGCCGCTCCCCCCCCCCCTTAATCCCCCCTCCTAATCCCACTGGTAATGGGATTCGACTACTATTCTCTTGCCATATTTGAATCCTTTTGGTACTGGTGTCCGTTTGTGGTTTACCTAGATGCTTGCCTAAACATGGCAAGAAATATCTTTCGAAATCGAACCAAAGCGGTTCGAATCTTTGATTTTGAGCACTATTTTGTCTATATACGTTCAATACTATACTGTGTGAGTTTGATTTTTGTTTGGATTCTGCTGATTTACACTTTCCCTAAAAAAACTAGGGTTTACAGATTTTCTCTCTTAAATTGATTTCAAATCGATTTGCATGTTTATTTTCCTTGTTTGTTGCTTAAATTATTCTGTTTCCTTATATATTTGCTCGATTTTGACTACTATATAAATCCCTCCCCCATTCTCTTTGGACTGGAATCACTAAGTTTTCACTAAAAAGCTAAGGGTTTTCAATCTGTTATTTTTTTATTCTCTTATTCTACTGTGGCTCTTGGCCGGCTGAAAGCCAAGGCCACCGGAATTCTATTTTCGACCCTCCTTGGTGTGAGCACTGCCCTGGGTTCCTTGAAGCCCTTGAGAACTTGACGCATTAAGGACCTGGGTTATACTACTTTGTGTTTACGTTCAAAGTGATTTTGTTCTTTCTTGTTTGTCTACTTATCAATCATCAATTGGTGAGTTCTTTAGCCATCGAAATATTCATTCTCTTGTGTTCCTAATTAGCATATTCATGCCTCTGAAATTGTATAACTTAATGTGTTTCTAGACTATTTTCCATGTGCAACCCTGCTAGTATCGAATATGTTTATGATATGAACCTTTTTAACACGTGTTGATGCATAAACTGCCAGTTGGGAGATGTGTTTAGGTTTAGCTTGAACAATTTAGACTGTTTGAATTTCGATTAGCTTAATTTATTGGTACTTTGAATGTGACATTGGCTATATGGCATCAGTTTGTTTCCTGCCTTGTCCTGGATTTCTATAGTGATTGATTGTTACCTATAATATGTCCTAATATGTCTTTGTTTATCTGACTAATTCATATAATTCAAGTTCGGCCGGGACCCACAATTGTGGACCTTGAAGAGTGCCTAACACCTTCTCTTCGATGTAATTTCGAGCCCTTACCCGATCTTTGGTGATGCAAACTAGTTAAACCTGATTCATATGCAAATAGGTGCCCTAACGCACCTTAAAAATCATTAGGTGGCGACCCTCCTTTTTTAATACCCTTCCTTAAAAGAGTTATCACATGTCGAAACCCGATTTCGCGAGAAAAAGGGGCGCGACAATTAATATTGGATAAATCTCGAAGGGAGCGTAGTCAATGCGAGAAGATCAAGGGTTTGTCATCGGATAGCATTCAATGGGGTTTACTAACATTAAATGAGGGACTGTTGCAGAGAATATTTGCATTCATATTCTGCTGTTATGCATTCATCAATGACTATTTTGTTATCATTTAAGAAGATATTGATCCTGGGTTCTTGTTTCCCTAGGTAAAGAAATAAATAGCAGGCTCAGTAACCATTGTAAGGACATAAAACATTCTATACAAAAAGGCTATATTTTACTATTTTGCTCTGAAATTAACAGCTTTCTTTCATTTTGTCATTATTTCAATTTGTGCTCTCGAAGACGTTGGGTTCGGATCCAGGCTTGTTATCTTCTTCAATTAAATATCAATTTTAATATTATATCTTTACCATTTTTGGATCTAATTAATTCGCTTTTCTATAAACCACGTAACAAATTTAACTTTACCGTGTTATGGATAAACAGTTTGACGCCCACCGTGGGGCTTAGATAGTTGTGTAATTTCTTTGATCCTTAGGATTATTACCAACTTCTTTGATTCTTTCCTTACTGAAAATAGATATGGCATCTAATGATGTCAACATCACACGCAACATTGAGAGGAACGAAGAATGGTCACAACATGATGACTCAATCAGTAAGACTCGCAAAGAAGGGGTGAGGCGACCCCGGTTCGTGATGGTCACTATCCTCGGGATAAGCGGGAACCGAATCCCGATGATGTTGAAGAGGAACATGACGTGGAAATGGTTAAAATCCTGAGAGACTAGCAGAAAGCAATCATGAAACACCTCTCAAGGCAGGATCAGGTGATGACGGAGTTAAAACAGGCATTGTCAGGCGCCTCGAGTAATGAAAATAGAAGGGGCCTGGTTCCTCCTAGTGTTCCTGCAAACCAAATGGCTCAGAGGGTCGATAACAACACCCTAAGAGCTGAAGTCAGTTTCGATAAAGCTGGAGGAACCAGTAGTGGATATAGGAATAACAACGGGAATGATCCTTTCAAAACTGAGCTCATGAGGTTTATGAGGGAAGTGAACGAACGAATGGATCAAAATGCGAAGGAGTTTCGCACTCGAATGGATCATATTCCGGGCACGCCACCAATACTAAAAGGCCCAGATTTGAAAAAATACACGCACTTACCATTTAAAACGAGCACAACAACAGAGTTAATCCCAAAGAGATTTAATATGTCGGATATACCAAAATATGATGGGACTTTGGATCCACAGGAGCACATCACAACCTGCACCATAACTGTGAAAGGGAATGATTTGGCTCAACATGAGATTGAGTCGGTCTTGGTGAAGAAGTTTTGTGAAACACTCACAAATGGGCCCTGACATGGTATTCTCTCTTACCCGAGAAGTTAATTGAATCTCTTGAGATGCTTGTAGACTCGTTCATTAAGGCCCTTACCAGAGCAAGGAAGGTTCAAGCCAGAAAGGTGTACATATTCAATATTGCACTGGGCGTTCCCGCACTGCTGCGAGAATTTGAGATCCGGTTCCAGAAAGACAGGATGTTTTTACCGGCAGTACCAGGTGAGTGGGCAGTGAAGGCATTCACAAAGGGTCTAAATCCGCGGAGCTCCGACGCCTCCCGAAAGTTAAAGGAAAGCCTACTTGACTTTCAAGCAACCACATGGGCGGATGTTCATAACCATTACGAATCAAAAATAAGGATAGAAGAGGATCAACTTGGGTTCCCGGTATCAACCAAGGGACGGGATCGAGATAAAATCAAGGACAAGTTTAAAAGTGACTTTGATGTGGATCTATGGTGCTCTAGTGGTCGTTTTCTGCCATATGAAAGAACTGAAGGTCATAGAGGCAAAGTTTTTCGGTCATCAGATAAGTTTGCTCCCGATAGAAGAAAAGATTTTGGCCAGAGAAGCAGGTCGTTATAGGAGAAGGACGTGCCAAGGGCCCAAGACTATACATATCCAGGTCATCATATTACAACTTTAGTATCAAATTAGTAGAGTTGGGATCAGCAATGAGGAATATCAAAGAAGCACGGTTCCTGAAGCCAATCAGATCTGATCCAAGCTAGATGGATCCCAATTTATGGTGTGAATACCATGGGACTCATGGCCATAGAACTGGGGACTGCCGACATCTTCGTGAAGAGATGGAAACATTGTTTAAGAATGTCCATCTTAGGAAATTTTTAAGTCACCGATCTAAGAACAACTACGGCCGAAGTCGGGACAATGCAGAGCCTTACAAGTTAGCATAAGGCTCCCTTAGGCTGACTTACAACATGATTTTCGGAGGAAATGAAGTCAACGGTGTAACACTTTCAGCAGCAAAAAAAAGAAGATATTGGTGACTCACAACAAGGGAATTCAGGAAGTCATAGAAGATGGCATAACTTTCACGGAGGAAGACACTGACGGACTTCTTCTTCCACACAACGACGCTTTGGTAATCTATCTCAATGTTTTAGATTTCAAAATTAAATGTTTTTGGTTGAACCGGGAAGATCTTCCAAGATAATACAATAGAGAGTTTTGGAGAAAGAAACATTAACTGGGAACATCGTTACGGAGATAAAACTCTTAGATAGATTTAAATTGACAAGAGTGACAACCCGAGGAGAGATTTTGCTTCCCACGCATGCTAAAGGAGTAACAAAGACCACTTTATTCTAAGTGGTAGATGGTGATATGGTTTACAATGTAATCCCCGGATGGTTGTACCCTCAACATATCATCAATTACTCAAATTCCCAATCCCGAAAAGAATAAAGCAAATAAGAGGAGATCAATCGGTGGCAAGGGAGATGAAGTGGTGACTGTTTCCAGCAGCAAAGGGAAAGAGTCCAACAAATAGAAATTACAAAAACTGATGCATTCTCCCTCTCCGAATGAAGATTATAAGAGTGAGGTGTCATCGGAATGGTATTAGGTTCCACGATATTATTAGGTACCAGAGGGGAAAGATGCGACCAAGTCGACCATAGAGGAACTCGAGCAAGTGGCCTTATTCAAAGAATTTTTGGATAGGAAGTTTCACCTGGGGACAGGATTAAATCCCGAGCTCAGGTAAGGGTTTATAAATTTTCTTAAAGCTAACGTAGACTGCTTTACATGGTCGCACTCAGATATGATAGGTATCCTATTGGAGGTAGTCGCTCACAAACTGAGTTTGGACCCAAATTTCCCACCGGTAAGTTAAAGAAATGCTCGATAGTAGAGATCAAGAATAGGTTTGTTAAAGAAGATGTAACCCGATTACTCAACATTCGTTCAAACCGGGAGGTAAAATATCCAGAATGCTTAGCGAACATAGTTGTAGTGCCAAAAAAGAATAACAAGTTTAGGATGCGTGTAGACTATAAGGATTTAAATAAGGCGTGCCCTAAAGACTCGTTTGCATTGCCAAACATTGATCAAATGATAGATGCTACGGTCGGACACGAATTAATGAGTTTCCTTACTCTAGGTACAATCAAATCAAGATGATCTTGGAGGATCAGGAAAAAACGTATTTCATAATGAACTTTGGCACATATTGTTATAATGTGATGCCATTTGGGCTTAAGAACATCGGAGCCACTTATCATGCTCGTTAATAAAATGTTTGAAAATTAGATAGGCAAAACAATAGAGGTATTAATTGATGAAATGTTATTCAAGTCTTTGAATGTAGGGGATCATTTGAAACACCTTCAACAGACATTCGACATCCTGAGGAAGCATAACATGAAACTCAACCCAGAGAAATGCGTGTTCGGGTTTGGTTCCGGCAAATTCTTGGGGTTTATGGTATCGCAAAGAGGTATCAAGGTAAATCCCGATAAAATCAAAGTTATAGAGGACATTTAGGACCAATTGACAAGTGTGAAGGACGTACAGAGGCTGACCAGAAAGTTAGCAGCTCTTAGCAGATTCATCTCGATATCCTCATAGAAGTGTCATTACTTCTTTTCACTACTGAAAAATAAGAATAGTTTCGGATGGACTCTGGAATGCCAACAAGCCTTGAAAGACCTAAAGAGGTTCATATCAATCCCCTCGTTACTATCAAAACTAGGGGAAGATGAGCAGTTATTAATATATCTAGCGGTCTCAAAAGTAGCAATAAGTGTCGTTTTGGTCCGAGAAGAAGAAGGTACGCAATTTTCCATTTATTACATTAGTAAAATATTGTCATGGACTTCGTGGAATTTGTGGAATCGCTCTTCCGGCCATTCACGAAGGAATTTGCGGGAATCACTCAGGTGCAGATTTCGTCTCTTCTATTGAGCCGAGGGTCTCCCGGAAACAGCCTCTCTACCCCTTTCGGGGTAGGTGTAAGGTCTGCGTACACTCTACTCTCCCCAGACCCCACTAGTGGGATTTTACTAGGTATGTTGTTATTGTTGTTGTTACTCTGGTGCAGATTCATAGGTTCTAAAGGTGATAAGGACAAGTTACTATTGTCCTCGGATGGTACAGGATGCAAAGACGTTCGTTCAGAAGTGTGACAAATGTTAAGCCCATGCACAATTAGTGCATCAACCAGCAGAACTCTTGGATTTGGTGTTGTCCCCATGGCCATTCATGAAATGGGGAATGGACATAGTTTGTCCTCTGCCACCGGGACTGACTACTTCACTAAATGGTTCGAAGCATATCCTTACCAGAAGATCGGTGAGCGCAAAGTGGTCGATTTCATATGGGACCACATAATCTGCCGATTCAGAATATCGAAGGAAATTGTCTATGACAAACGGTCGCAGTTCATAGGTTCAAAATTCACAAAATTTTTGGAAGATTTGTAAATCAAGAGGATTACAACTTCACCGTACTATCCAATTGCTAACGGACAGGCAGAGTCAACCAACAAGGTAATTGTCCAGAACATTATAATTAAATAATAACATGCTAAGGGAAAATGACCTGATGAGCTACCGGGATGGGCATATCAAACAATGGAAAAATCGAGCGTGAGAGAAACACCTTTCTCTCTCGTGTATGGCGTGGAAGCTATGATATCGGTGGAAGTAGGGTAACCCACTTTAAGGCTTTACCAAACAAACGAATAAGCAAACAATGAAGCATTGCTGGTTAGGTTAGACTTGCTCGATGAACACAGGGACTTAGCATACGTGAGGATGGAGGCTCAAAAGAAAAGGATGGAAAGATATTATAATCGCAGGGCAAATCTCCGCTACTTCAAAGTAGGAGACTTAATTTTGAGAAAGGTGAATCAGAGCACTCGGAAAGTCAATACCGGGAGTTAGGACCAACGTGGGAAGGTCCTTATCGGGTTTCAGCTATCACCGATAAAGGGTCGTACGAGTTGAAAATTAATATGGAGTAAAATTTCTCCGTAATTGGAACGTGACTCACATCAAAAGGTATTATTGATGATGGATGCTACCAATACTATGTGTCGCACTTTTTTCGCTTCGTCCAATATTTGTCCTAATCGAGTTCTTTTGAAAGATTTTTAACAAGGAAGCAACAGAAAGCATACTATGAAGGGAGCGTCATCGGTAAAGTAAAGACCTTTAAATATTAAGGCACAAAAATCTTCTCATTGATAGAAAAAATATATGTGGATAGTTAAATAATCTTTGGTTTGGTGGCTAGCTTTGCCTTCCATCACTCGAAAAGGATTATTTAACCATTCACAAGTTGTTTCCACCGATGAAGAAAAACTTCCAGTATTCGAATCACCATGCTTCACATTCGAACAATGGGAGGGGATAATATTTGATAATTCACCAAGAGTTCCACGAAAATCAGGGACTGTTACGATCGGGATCAAATATGTCTCATCAGGATCGACAACTGTATGATCAGCCCCGTAGAAATAAGTTGTATAAGTTAGCCACATATTGACAGTTTTTACTTTAGAAAATGAATGATTATGTAATTTTAAAGATAGAAGGAATAAAATATAGTCCTTTATTATTATCTTATTTTTTGTCCAAATGATGAGTTAATTTTATCGTTTTAAAGTTAAAAGGAACTTCAAATGCTTGTGCTGGAATGAACATGAGACGCCCTCTTCAAGAGCACCGTAAACATAAGGGCCCTCTTTTATGAATCCCTCATAGTAAAGGGTAGATTTCGGAAGAGTTTATGCCCGAAATCAAAAGCTGTCAGATGAAAATATACCTGAATCTTTTAGCGATTAAACGCAAAAGGAATATTTTTGCACAACACTTAAGAAAAAATTCTTTATTTATTTATCAAGTTCCAAATTGGATGAAAGGTTTGGTATATTTACAAAGTACAAAAAAAATTTATGCATCATTGCTGGCAGAACCCGAAGGGAGAGAGGGATCTAAATTTCTCCCGGTAAAGGAAACCGGATCCACTGCCGGTTTGGTGCCTTCATCTTCTTCAATCTCCCCTTAGGTTCCCGAGTAATCAGAGTCAGTACTCGAGGAGTCCTTCGCAGCGGGCCGGGTAGGAATATTTTCACGAGCAAAAAACTCCACTTCTCGGGCCTGGGTAATACAATCATCTATGTTGGCGATGCCCACTTTGGCCTCCCCCAAAATCTTCCTCTTCATATGATATATAACATTGGTTTTTTCGAAGACTAGGTAATCTTTCTGATACTGGATTTGAGCTTGGAGTTTATAAATTTTGGTCTGAAGATGGTCCCTTTCAGAGCTCATGGCGCTTAGGCGAGAGTCAAGCTCAATAGTTGTAGTCAAGTGGGTCCAGTTTTGCTCCATGACTCTCTTAAACTTCTCTTCCATTTGGCCCTCTTCTCCTCGACAGCATTGGCTTCTTCTGATTTTGAGGTGTAAGTCTGCCTACAAATTTTTGATTTGTTCCTCGAAGGCAGACTCGCGCTCGGCAGCGGCAAGTACAGCGTCATGAAGCTCGGCCCACTTAGCCTTAGGCTATTCAATATTTTCGTGTAATTGAGCAGCTTCCTAGCTAGGGGCCATGGCTCTATTGCAACCGAACCTCAATCTTGCCCATTTTTGCAGCTTTTGCCTCCAGCGGCGGGAAGCATGAGGCGAGCTGGTTCCATTCCGCCAAAAGTTGATCCTGCTCGGAAGCAAGTCCTTGCTTATCGAGGATCAACATTTGTAGGTCTTCAGAAGTAAGAAAATTTACCTGTATAAAGGAATATTAAATTCAGGATTTCCATGGCATGTAAGTAGAAAAGAAGATACGAAGAAACTATTATGGTACCTGCGTCGCGCTATGCATCGCAGTGTTCATTAGACACTCCCCGAAAAGCAAGCAAATTTTATTCCAATATTTCTCCAAAGCCAGCGGCTTCAGATAGTTCGCAAGCTCTATCGGCTTGGCTAGTTTAATATCTCTTATGTAATAAAATGTATCCTACTAGCTAAGTATCTTATAGTTTCTTCCTCCAGAATATGGGTGTATGGTTGGTTTATATTTGATTGTAGAGTCTCAAAATACTTTCGTAGTTGATGAAGATTGCTCTAGTAGTTGAGGAAGATTACGCTAGTAGTTGAGAAAGATTACTTTAGTAGTTGAGGAAGATTTCTTTAGTAGTTGTTGCATTAGGAGTTCAAAAGTTTTTCGAGTTCGCTGTTGACGGCCTAGTTGTGGCGAGGGACGCCTTTTGTGAGCCTCTAGTACCCCCCTTGTAGGAAGCATTTTGTGCGAAAAATCCAACCGCTGCTAAGGTGATCCAATCTCTATTGAGGTAATCCAATCTCTATGAAGGTAATCCAATCTCTACTTTAGTATTTTATCGATCTATACAATTCCCGGTACTAAACCCACCCCCTATGGTATCAGATCCAAGCCAATCATTTTAGATGAGGGAGCTTCTTTCTCAAATTATGTTTTACGCATCTTCATCTTCCATCCTTGTACGTTCTAGTGCAACTATTAATATGTCTCCTACTCTTTCAAAATCCCTTGTAAAAAATATGATTACTTGTATGAAGTAGAAGTCTTAGACGAAAATCAAAAAAGTTCATCTACCTATTTGCCACTCATAAATCCTTATTCCGATTTTTCTAAAAAAACAATTATCTCTATGGTCTCAAATCCACTCTTTGGTCCGACAAAGGCCCAAAGGTGTTAGGGAATTTGTTGTTGTTTCGACATTTGGCCAGAAAGAAAAATAAGAAGGCCATACTGAATGTTCCTCCCAAGAATGCCTTGGGGATCCAGTAGAATACTACCGGTTTCCCGAAAAGAAACACAAGAAAGCCAGAAAGAAAAAGTGCAAACCATATGGAGAATGCCTTTGAGAAAGGTATGAAAGAGGCGACCCATCAGTTGGCTCGCTCAGCCGCCCAGGTAAGTATGAATACCTTGTCAGCTATAACCCTCAAGAATAGCCAAAACTTCCAGAAAAGAATGTCAGACCAATCACCCCTAACTGTGAAGAGAACGAGGCAACCCCTTTGTCCCAAAATCCTAAAATACTAATGTATAGTCCTGTTAGCGCCGGTTATACCCATGATTTTTCACTTCTTGAACATTTAAATAAGGATGGTGCAGATCATGCTCCCGAGATTCCCAAAAAGTTGATTAACCCTCAAGATAAAAACTACCATCGAGTGACATTGAAGCAACAATCAATTAGCCGTCCGAAAATTCTATTTCTCAAAATAGAATCTTGACCAACATTGATAGAACTGTTAAAAATGTTGCACACACTTAGAATAAAATGCGTAGCTGGGTGGAAAATATTGAGAGGAAGGTAAAACAGGTTGTAGAGAAGTCTTCTCAGTATGCAGGACTAATCAAAGCCTCGGGGTACAGGTTAGCAACCTTGCAGTACGATATTTGTCCGCCGAGTACTTCTCTTTTCCATTTCTTCCACCAGCAACAGAAAGAGGTTGTGTCTCTAAGAGAACAAATACACCTCTTGAAAAGTGATCACTTTGTGCCCCAGAAATCGAGAAGTTCTAAGATCACTTCTCTTCCTCCCACGAGTACATTCTCATCCCAAACTTATTCCCTTCCTCAACTAGAGTATCTTTTTTCTAGCTTTTCCTCTCCCCAAAGAAAAATCCATCTGCATGTTCATAACCCATTTCCTCAAACTATTGAAGAACCCGAATTTGACATTGCAAAGCTAGTTTGGAACATAAAAGATGCACTTGTAACCAAAAGACGCTCGAAAAAGAAAAGAAAGGTAAAAGAATCCTCAAAAAATACCAACCATGAGAACCTCATGATCTCTACCCTCCAAACCCCTAGCCTCTATGTTGCCCAACCACAGAGTCATTCAAATGAGGTAACATCTCAAGGGTCAGATACCCAACAAATAGTGGAGCTTACTGATGAATCTACCTATGAAGTTCCAACAGAGGATAGTTTCGAGGTAAGTATTGATTCCTCCCAAGATTCTTCAGAAGAAGAACTTCCTCCCATTTTCATGAATCAGCCCAGGGACCCAGAGTTATTGTGTTGCTGATGTTATCTTTCTTGCTTCCTCTGCTATTACTGCTCCACTGTCTCTTTTCATCTTCCTGAATTGAGGGTCTATCGAAAACATCCTCTCTACTCCTCCGGAGTAGGGGTAAGGTCTGCATATATACTACCCTCCATAGATCCCACTTGTGGGATTCTATTGGATTATTGCTGTAGCCCAGGGACCTAGAGGTCTCCAAAGTTGATGATGATCCGGATAAGATGACTGATGAGCCCATTCTAGAAAGGAAATATGATTTTTCCACAGCCAAATAGGTAGGTACTGATTTCCATACCTTTACCTTAGATGATATAAAAGTCTCAAGATGGCCTCAAAGAATCTGAGATTTCTACAATTGGATGGTGACCAAGAATTTGGCGGAGCGAGAAAAGTACGTATTCCTATTGGAATTCACTTTTCGTCTCTCAGGTATTCTTCGAGACTGGTGGAATTCACTTGGGTTGCAGGACAAAAAAGTTTTCCTTACTTCCCAAGATTTTGCTTTTAGAATTAGAATCTTGCATGAAGTTTTCTTTGGTGATGCTGGCCAAAGGCATGAAAAACTTTGAAGACAACTTTTTGAAATGAAGTGTATGTCTTTGGATAGAGATATCATTAACAAACATTTTCAGAAAATAGCAAAAAATAAATTGAGCTGGGTGGGGATATCAATCTAAAAAAGGCATTTGTTTCATCCCTACCAAAGATGTTGGTTGGTCGAACCATGACCATCATAGAAGATAAATACCAGTCAATAACTACTCCGAATATTGGTTACATTAGCAAGCCATTTTTTATGCTCTTGATGATATCTGTGCAAAAATATCTGCTCTAAAACAGATAATGAAGAATGATCCAGCATTAGATAGAGCTTGTCGCAGGTCAAATTTAATTACAGGAAAGAAAGATTGCTCATGCCAGGCGCCAAGGAAGAAGTTCAAAAGATTCAGGTTGCCAAAATTCTCAGGCGACAGGTCCAGTTTCAGAAGGGAAACAAAATATTCCAAAAGGAGAAAGCCGGTAAATGCAAGGAGAAATAGAGCATGTTTTATTTGTAATAAAATAGGACATTTTGCACGGAACTGCTCGCAATCTAAGCAGTCTATTAGACTTCTCTCTATTATTGCAGATTACACAGGCACTTAATTCAGTGAGGATGACGACCTTGAATCAGTTTTCTCACTTGAAGATGAGCCCACAGAAGAGACTCTCTTTTCCCTGGATGTTTATAAGGAATATAGTGATAATCATTACCAAATTTCAGAATCAAAGCCAAAGGTAAAAGAGCAGATCCACAGGATTACGGTGATCCCGCAAGCAGAAATCAAGGTATATACATCTAAGTGGGACAAACCAACTCATGTCATAGCTTTCTTTGAAACAGGAGTACATTCCTCGCTTATTAATCATGCGATCTTTCCAGATGAGTATTGGGTGACGTACTTCAAGAATTTCAACACAACCTTAAATGGAATTCTGACCACAACTGTCATTACCAAGCATCTGATCACTTTTGAATTCTTCCCCCGACTAAAGTACAGGACCAAATTGATTGGGTCAGATGTCCCAGGTAAGGATTTGATTATTGGTTTTGATATTTACAGGGTTTTGCAGGACAAAATCCAGACCAAATCTAATGAGATAGCATTCAAAAAATAATTCAAGTCATATTGTGCAGTCTCGAGATTGTTCCAGCCCACACAAGAAGATCAAGTCAGGAAAATTAAGCACATATCACATAACACTCTTGTGCAGAATCTCACAGTGAATTCTTAACCAAATGTGACAATCCTTTATGGAAAAATGAAGAGTACTTCATCAAGTTACCATTCAAGAAAAATGAGAATATCAATCCTACAAAGGCAAGTCATTTTGGTATGAATCCCGACCACCTTCATCTTGCAAAAAAAGGAGTTCCAAGAACTAGTTGATTTTGATCTCATTAAGCCATCAAATTCACATTGGGCTTGCGACGCATTTTATGTCAACAAAAGAGCCGAGAAAATAAGAGGTAAATTGAGATTGGTAATTAATTACCAACCACTCAATCATTTTCTTTTGAATGATAAGTTTTCCATCCCAAATAAGCTCACCCTTTTCTCTCAACTTGGCAAATCAAAATATTTTTCTAAGTTTGACCACAAATCAGGCTTTTGGAAATTGGGAATCCACCCGGATGATAGGAAAAAACTGATTTTTGTACTCCCGATCATCATTTTCAGTGGAAAGTCATACCTTTCGGTTTAAAAATTGCTCCATCTTTGTTTCAAAAAGCCATGATAAAAATATTTCAGCCCATCATCCACGGTGATATTTTACTATTCAGTGACAGTTGGGAAGAGCACATAAATTTGCTCAATCATTTTGAATATTTAGTGTGAAAAATTACATCATACTTTCAGCCAAATAAATGATTTTTGCAAAAAAAAATAAAATTGAGTTTTTGGGCATGCATTTTTCCCATGAAAAATACACTCCGGGTCCTCATATTTATCAGGAACTGCTCAAGTTCCCCGATAATTGTTTCACAATGAAAAAAATCCAGCAGTTTCTGAGAACAATAAATTATGTGAGAGATTGTATTCCTAATATTTCCATATATATTTCTCCTCTCACAAAACTATGGAAGAAGGCCATGGGACAAGGAGAAAAGTGATGCAGTTAGAAAAATAAAAGAGATGTCCCAAAGTGTCAAATCTTTGCACATTACCTCCAATGGAAAGAAAATATTGCAGACTGATGCCAGCAATGAACATTGGAGCGCGATTTTATTTGAGGAAGAAAATGGTCAGAGAAAAGTATGTGATTACGTCAGTGGAAGATTCAAAGATGCTGAACAACACTATTATTCCACTTTTAAGGAGATTCTTATAGTGAAAATGGGATTAAAAGGTTCAGTTTTTTCCTAATTCACCCAGAGTTTCTTATTGAGATGAAAGCTTTTCTAGGATCATCCAGCTGAATCCAAAGAACATTCTGAATTCAAAATTCTCAGATGGGCTCAGTGGTTCTCTCCCTACAAATTTCAGGTCAAGCACTTAAAAGGAAAAGTTAATTTTCTTGTTGATTTTCTTTCAAGGTCGGGTGAATTTTTCAAAAGGTTTAAAAAAGGTTCCACCCCTTGCAGTATCAGACATAGGGAGAAGAGGTCGACAAGCCAAATGTTCATGTTTTTAGAGGCCCCGTCGCCAAGTCCCTCATCAATGTCATCAGATCACTCTCCGAAGCTATTAGAATTTTCGGATCCTCTTGATTCGTTCATCTTTCTTGGAAGCAGGAATTTTTATGAACTCTAAGTTTTCAAGTCAGGCATTATCCTTCCAGAGTATCCATATTGCCAGGTTTTCACAGCACATGCTAGGAATTTTTCATAGGAGCTCTTATGGTTCTTTTGGTATCTATGTCATTAATAGTACATTCTTATGGAATTTAAATGTGATGACTTTCGGGATTTTAAAAATCTTGAACCCTACCTTAAAGTATTTTTGTTGTGGTTCGGTTCAAACCTCAAAATATTAGGTTCATCATTTTAATTCTAGTGGAGCCAAAATATTTATGTTCCACAGGCCCTTTGACATTGTCCGGAGCTCCATTCATGTGATCCCTATAGTTCTCTTTACTATCATTATCCAGACACAATTCAAGCAAGGGAATAAAAGTTTGGTGAAGCCCAGGAGTTGATTTTTCAGCTGAATATACACATTCGAAAGGTGATATGGCCAGGAGAAGAAAATAATTCAATTATTCTTCCACTTACCCTCTTTGGGAAGATGTTAAATCAGAGCTCAAGGAATACATGGCGCTACTTGAAAAATCACAAGACCCATATGAAATTAATCCAACAGAAATTGCTAAGATTATTTTAAATGGGAAAGAACAAGAGTTATGGAAGAAGATCATCCACATATAACGAGATATTTTACAAGAGCTGAAAAATAAAGACTAGAAGTGCAAAAGACAAGCAGCGTAATCACGAGCTAGGAAATAATTTACATAAGTATTCTAAACCTTTTTAGTCCATTTCCCTTCCATAATTCCCCTTTTCCCTAAAATAAAAAACTGCAAAAGTATCTTAAACAATTTTCATCTCTTAACCCCTTAGGCAAGTACCCATTTGGAAAAAAATGTGTACATCTTATTTATCCTTTTCATCACACTACCCCACAAGAAAGTACATGGGGGAAAAAAATTGCACAAGGCTTTCACCTTTTAGCCACTTTGGGCCTACAAAGATTACCATAAAAATTCAAAATATATCAATAAAGTTGCCTACCCATGTCTTGCCATAAAGTTTTCAAACTTTTATGACATAAAAATACTATTCAATGGTCTCCCATGTCATCAAAGAAAAGTTATCCATGTCAAGCCATAAATTTATTCAAACCAAATGCCATGAAAATACTATTCATGGGTCCCTTTTCTATCATCCATGTCTTTTCTAAACCAAAAACTAAAACCCAAGGTCGTGCAATTTAATTTATTTTTTTTGTTGATGATCATGCTTTTATGCTTTGTCTATAGCCAAATAAGTGTATTACATTGTAAGACTTTTTAGCTTTGTTGTACTTATTTTACATCACTTGTACTGTGTATTTAAATAAAGATAGTACATGTACTAGCTTTCCATCTCCTATAAACAGAAGCCTACTCCTTCGAAACTGAAAGAGTGCACTTCTTCTCCCTTGAGGATCTAGAGAAGGGGTTAGATAATCATACCCCAAGTTCCCATGGTCAAGAGACCAAGGAAGAGAGGTGTCCCTTTCTTGTTCAGATGGTACTGGTGGAGGAGATGTAGTTATTGCTGGTGGTGAAGGAGTAGCTGGTGTCGATGGGCGTGAACCCACCAGTGTGGAAGGTGAAGAAGCAGCAATGGCAGAAAAAGTGTATATTTAATTGCTTAGTGGTCGAAGGACCAGGGTCCGAAATCCTTGGACCGAAAACAGCAATGGGGCCAGGGAAGAGAGAATCATCATTCTCTACTAGGTCCATCTCATCCCAAAGTGCTTGGAGTTCTTCTACAGTCGGGTTTTGAAGCTCCCCGGACTGAGCATCTGGTTGAGCCGAAGAAGATCATTTTCTCCTTAGAAGGGAAGCCTCTTTGTCACAGGCTTCCCCTTCATCGACGAGGATCGTTGTGCTCGGATCGGATGGAGTTTTCTTTAATTTCTTCTCTTGAGTTCGAGCCGATGAGGAGTGTCTTCTCTTCAGTTTCTTGCTCTCTGGCTGGGGACTCCGAGAGGAGGCACCGTCACCGGAGGCTCGGGAAGATCCATGAGCTCTACTCCAGGAAAGGGCATTTTCCAACACCCTCCTGGCCTCCTCAGATCAACTAAGATGCCGACCTCGGGGCAGATGACAGAGCCCCTTAGAAGTCCTGTATTGGGATAAAAAATAGAGTTAGCAGTTTGTTCATGAAGATTTCTTATGTTCGAACTAGGGTAAAGGAAAGGGTGATTTGACTTACCATGGTGTTTGGCCTTCCACCCGTATTTGTGAGATATTTTCTTCCACCGGCGGGATTCTGGAGTTGTGATTTCCAGAATTTTGTGAACCCACTGGTCTAGGTCTTGAACCCGTGGCGGTTCTCATCGAGTAGCTGAAAAAAGAAAATTAGCAACAACGGGAAGCAATCTTTTCACGAAAGAAGGAAGTGAATGATCGAAAACTTGCGAAAGCGATTCCACAACTCGGGAAAGGTTGGAGTTGTGGACGGGATAATGTCCCTGGTAGCAATGATGATGAATTTCTATATCCTTCCACGATCATTATCATCGTCTACACTAGTGAGGAGAGTGTGGTGGCCATGCTTGCTAGAATTTATTACTCCCCCACGAAAAATTTTGGGAGAGTAAAGGTTCATTACGTATGCAAGGGAAGGTTTTCCCGATCTCCGTGCATAATTGGCGAAGGCAGGAAATCGTCTACCATATAGATGGGTCTAACTGTGCTAAGCAGGCCAGATATCAGTGGCATAACTCCAAAGCTATTGGGTCGAGCCCTTCACTCGACCCCAAGGAGAATGGACCCAAGGTAAAGGGATACGTATAGCCAGACGTAAACCCCTCCTTGGAGAAAGGTAACCCGCTCTATCATATCCGGGGCGAGAATTTCAAGATTGGGGCAGTTGCAGTCCTCCTTCACAGTTGGGATACTGGAAGGGCGAATGGAGGAGGGATACCTACTGACTGGCCAATCAGTGAAGATACAGAAAGAGCCTTCTCCTGAAAGTCGTTCGAGGTCTTTAGATGTGGTATGATGGTACTAACAATGGGAGGTTCTGAATTGACTTCGACCTTCTTGTCCTTGTTTTTTTCGGGCCTCCCCCGAAGAGAAGACCAATGTTGTCGGAGAAAGCAGTGTAAGAAGCCATGGTAATAAAAGGTTAGTAATATTTTTGCTGAGAAAATTGAAGGTTATGAGAGATTTCTAAGCAAATGCAGAGAATAAGAAAGACTTATGAAAGTTGTAAAAGTGAAGAAGTAAAAATGATGAACATCAGAGAAGTTACAAACGACAAAAATCGTGGTCATGATTACCTCAAAAATTGGTGAAAATATTTTCTGAATCATGGGGCAACACGTATTAAGAGTATTAAATGCAAAAAGATGTGCAACCTTTCAAGCGTCAGAGACTGTTCAGGAACTTTCTCGCCAAGAAAGGAATCTTCACCAACTTCCCGGTAACACTAACATACGTTACCGAAAAGTAGGGAGACTATTTGTATGGGGTAAAATTGATTTATAATGATTGGTTCAATGGTAACATAACACATGGAACCGAAGTAGGCAAAAGGCAAGTCAGGGAATAACCAATACCGGATACAACGATTTTAATTGATATCGGATGAATCCCGGCGGGAGCGTAGTCGATGGGAGAAGATCAAGGGTTTATCATTGGATAGCATTGAATGAGGGAATATTTACTAATATTAAATGAGCAACTGTTGCAGAGAATATTTGTATTCATGATCTATCGTTACGCGTTCATGAATGACTCTTTTATTATCATTTAAGAGGAGCTTAATCCTAGGATCTTGTTCCTGTAAAGCTATAAATTGCAGGCATTGTAAGGACATAAAACATTCTATACAAAAGGCTATATTTTACTATTTTGCTCCGAAATTAACAGCTTTCTTTCACTTTGTTGTTATTTCAATCTGTGCTCTCGGAGATGCCGGGTTCGGATCCGAGCTTATCATCTTCTTCAATTAAATCTCAATTTTAATTTTATATCTTTATCATTTTTGGATCAAATCAATTCACTTGTCCATAAACCACGTAACAAATTTTACTGTACCGTTTTACGGGTAAATAGGTCATTTATAAAGGACAGAGTTAGACCTAAAAGACTCATGAAAAGCGCATAATACGCAATACGAATTGCAAGATCCAAATCCTGACGCATGATTTATTTGGCTCACTCCAAAGTAAGAGATTTTCAGTTCCATCTCTCGATTTATTTACCAGAACGTTTAAAGGTTTTCGATCTCGGAGAATGATAGAGATCATTGTCGAAGTCTACTGATTAGTGCAGGTAAGCAGCCTGAATTTGAGGCATATCAACAACAACAACATATCCAGTATTATCCTACACCATGGGGTCTGAAGAGGATAGTGTGTACACAGACCTTACCCCTACCTTACAAGGATAGAAAGGCTATTTCCAATAGACCAATTTTAGACATATCAGCTGCAATAATAATATGTAGGAGACACTTCCTCCGGAACCACTAACATAATTGGGAAATAGGTCGTCAGAGAAGTACTATGCATAGCATATATTAACTCACGGACGTGAAGATTCCTATCCTTCAACATATGCAACTGTTGCAACATTGATCAGTTGAGGATGTGTTTCACTATCTGGAAATTTAAAATATTTTGGTGGCTGCAGGATAAACAATAGCCAAATGTGGTATTACTTTGTAGGCATATGTAGCAAGTGCCTTTCGTTTTGAGATTACACTTTCGCTGGCTTGCATTTCATTAAACACTTACTATGCGTGTGCAAATCCTAAAGAAACAAAACTTACACTAAGTGGTCGTTTGGTATGAGGTATAAGTATAAATAGTGTTGGGATAAAAATTTAACACCATCTTAATATTTTATTTGGTTAGCAAACCTAGGATAAGTTATTCCGGGATTAAAATTAACACCAGGATAACTTATACCTTGTAGGGGGTGGGGTAATTAGTGTCGGGATAGCTTATACCTTCTTCTTAGAAACTATACAAATGTCATTTTTAATACAACATACCAAACAGTGGATAAAAACAATTTTAGCATAACTAATCACAGCATAACTTATCCCAGCATAACCTATATTCAAACCAAACGATCCCTAAGTGACTTCTTTCCACCTGCCTAAATCTTGGTGGGCAAAGTAACTAGATATCAAAAATGGTGGAGATAATTGACACCTCGTGAAATAGTCAAGGTGTGCACAAACTGACCAGAACACTATTAACATAGAGCTATTATTACTGTATAAATAAAGTAGTGCGGTGAGAAATCAGGGCAGCCAGTAATTGAGTCGATACTTGACCTATCAGCTCTTGCGCACTATTAGTCGTCTCCTGGAACTGTTTTGCAGCTCTTCTAGAATAAACCTTTTTGGAGGAAGCATCTACTCGCAGTATCCTGTAATTCAATAATAGAAGTGAA
Organism: Nicotiana paniculata; assembly: GCA_005239505.1. NCBI lineage: Eukaryota > Viridiplantae > Streptophyta > Magnoliopsida > Solanales > Solanaceae > Nicotiana > Nicotiana paniculata. The sequence continues at coordinate 102,610 of ML319546.1, read as the reverse complement.
CATCCCTTTCACTGTTTCGAGACAATCTAAAAGGAAAATGAACACATTAATTGAGAATAACAAATGTGTTAATATGAAAAGATGCATCCCTCAATGCTTCATTATTAGTTTGTCATATAATACCAGATACCAATGCGTATAATTATTATTCCAACTAAAAGAAGCAAATATCATTGACTATTCATTTTTTATATTGTCAAAGTTAATTTCCTCTTGCAATAAGTTAGTCAAAAGATAGCTCAATATCACATAAAAATATTAATATTATACTATCAATAATAAAAAAAGATAAAATAAAAATATATGAGAGAAAAAATGGAGAGAAAGGAGACATAAAAGTGGTAACATTATCCACAAGAATGGGATATGGTAACATGTGGCATTGCGTAAGTGGATGAAGTAATGGCGTGTGGTAGCTAAGTTGATCTTTAGTCCAGGAAAAAGATATCCCATTAACCCAAAGCCTCTCAAATCCTACTTGTGTTTTTGCCCCAATCCATTAATTTTTCTGCTTCATCATTCATTTCTTTGCAGCAGAGACAAAGACATGGCAAGTAGCAGCATGGCTTCTGCTGCATCCGGTTTTATGGTGTCCACCCCCAATATTGCCACCTCTAACACTGCTCCTCGCACCTCTATGTTATTCTTCTCTTCCTCCAAGAACAACAACACCACCACCAACTTCCCCAGGCTCGTTGTTCGGGCCGCGGAAGAGGCTGCGCCACCAGCTGCTACCGCCACTGCTGACAGTGAAGCTCCTCCTGCCAAAGCTGCCAAGCCACCTCCAATTGGACCCAAGAGAGGAACCAAAGTAAGTACTCCCATTTCATTTCATGGGTACGAGTTTCACTAAGCACGGAATTTAAGAAAAAAGATGACTTTGGTACATATTATGATCTTGAACATTTGTGTGGCTCCAGGAATATGGAAAACTTTAAAGTCACAAAGTTAATAAATATAGGAAGATCTCATTTTCTTTCAACTGATTAAAAAAGATAGAGAACCATATGGAATGAAACAGATGGAATAGTTCAATAACGATACAAGATCAACATATCTGGTACAGCAGCAAGAAGTGAATTCATAACTTTCAGTCTGTATCTTGAGGGCCAACTGCACCTACTATACAATAAGTTGTAGCTTAATATAAATATATGTTCAACTCTACAATGTAATTTGACTTGGAAACGGTGAATAAGGTAATTCAAGTTGGAGACAGTGGGTGTGTCTGCATCTACTTCTTTCTGTATTTAACCACAAATTATAGCAGCTATTCATCTAAAGTGTTACAAAATACAGGTGAGAGTTTTAAGGAAGGAATCTTACTGGTACAAGGGTGTTGGTTCAGTTGTAGCTGTTGATCAGGTAAGTAATTAACTTGATTAGAATCCATGTCTTTTGTTAGTGTGAAACTTTAAGATGTTAACTTGGTGATGGACGCAGGATCCCAACACACGCTACCCAGTTGTAGTGAGGTTCAACAAAGTGAACTATGCTAATGTATCTACCAACAACTACGCATTGGATGAAGTCGAAGAAGTGAAATGAAAGAGTGGAAGTAGTTAATTAATTAATTAATTAGTTCATGGTTTTTCATATTTGTAATATGCCCGACCCTGTGCTTTCCATGTTTAATCTCTAGTTATATATTGGCTTTGAATGTGAATGTGTATCATATTTTCTCGCAACTTTCTCCTTCCTTTTCTTGTTAAGTTTGTTGGCATTGTTCAATCCTATTCTCTCGTACCATCTTAGCTTTGCCAATTTTATACTTTGAAAAGGTTTATCAGTTCGTTGGATCTACACCTTAAGGCAGCCTGTTTAGTTGAGGACTTAAAGAGGAGGATCAAGCCCCATCATTTTTACATCAATATTTGCAGTTTTTTGGTACTAAAGTGGGAGACTGCAGTATGAACCATATGTTACCTTGTACTAATGATTGTTCTGTGGGTAAGACAAACACAGATTGAATCATAGTTCAAACTTCAAACACGAAGGGAGGAAATTAATTCTAGCTCAAGGCAATTTACGGGATCCATTGACAGTCCGATTGACCTCTCTTGTTTTCATTCCATTGTGAGAAGATAGAGAACGAAGTAGCAAGTACTCTGAATAAATAAAAAAATTTATAAAAAAAAAATGTAGCAAGTACTCGAATAGTGCCACCATTTTTCTTGTTTTAAAAGCAAAAATATATATTTGTTCGGGAAGAATATATAATGCATCAGAATGTTTGATCAGCTTTATAGACAAAAGTAATGATCTATGCCAATATAAACAATTTGAGGGCTTCGGTTTCACATAGAACAGACAACTTTCCTAACAAATAAACTTAATACTGGAAACGATAGTACCTAATTTCACAATTTCATCTTCCATTATAGACTGCGTTAAAACTTGATGCACGTACGAAAGGGTACCTGCATTCTTCCTTAAACAACATGCATAATCTGGCTCCCTTCTCATGCTTTCACTCTCGAAAACAACATGGCCTGGAGACGCAGGAAATTAATCTCACCAACAAAGAAAAGAAAAGGGAAGAAAGAAGTAAACTAAAGCAAATGAAACTCGGCAAATGCTACAAGTATGAATTGAAGAGGAAAAAAGAACTATATTGTCAACATAATTTAATCTAATTCTTCAAAAGAAAATGAAAGAGAAAAGAAGAGAAAATCTGATCTCAATTCTTAAACTCTTCCATCCATGCCATCAAGAAGCCCAGACCAAATTCCCTTTACTGGTGGCAATTGCACTACAAAAGCATTCCAAGGAGGATAACCAACACCGCTGCCACGCACACGGCCATCCAGGCGTAAAGATAAATACCTGCACATGATAAAAATTGCAAAAAATCAATCGACATCTTATGTTCAGTAAACTCATCCGTTACCATGGCTAGAGTCGCGCATTTCAAGATTTGTTAAAAGATTTCAAGTAAAACCATGTTAAAGGTACATTTTGCTGAACTCGCTAATGCTAACATTTGGCATATTTGACACGCCCCACAACCACAAAGAAGTCAATAAGCCGATCTTTCTTTTAGAAAAACTACATATACTATTAAAGTTGCAGAATACTTACACTGGAGATTCAGGAGAGACACTGGCTAGTTTCTTTTGTTCATCTATCCACCTATCACAAGTAAGCCAAATATGAGAATCTTTGTTTTCACTTCTTAATGTCAATGTAATTATCATTAATGTCAGCAGCACAAGTGAGAGGAGAAATAGTTTCAAGCTAGACAAAGTTCCATTTTGTTGATAACACTCTTACTTGGTCCACTCAGTGGCATAAAGAGGAGCAAGCTGCCACAGCCTTTTTCTTCTGGATATCTTCTCCTGAAGTTCTTCATTCTCTTCAAACTCAAAACTAGGAGAAATTCCATCTGTTGCAAAAGGAACCACAAGCACCCCTCTTTCAAGAAGGCCATCAGTAAATGGTTCACTTAGTTTGAAACATTCTGAAATGAAAGCCGAAGGGCCAGCAAGGATGACCAAACGAGCAATTCCTCTGAAAGCACTCAAGGGAACAATTTTCTTCTCATCCACACGAAGCTTAAGATTTGCGAGATTTTCCTCTCTTACTAATCTTGCCACCTGAGCATTTTTTGCTCTATTCTCCCTATAATACAGAAAAGCAAATATAGAGACTGCGCCGAGGTCTATGCCAAGGCCTTTTAGGATCTCAGGAACTTCAGCTGCTCTTGATGAATTGGCCAGTGCCGCAATTAGCCGTGTAGAGGCAATAAGTCCTCCAAGACCACCACTTGCAATGAAAGCAAGATAGAAGAACATCCGAACAGACCGAAAGGGAGTAAGAACTTCACTTCTTATCTTGGCTGTGGAACTAAATAACAAATAAAATCAAGATTGTAAGATTACTTCACTTTAAAGAGATACTGATATCATACTAAATGAGTCTGAGATTGGGGGTAGATGTACAGAGAACACATCCACGCTAAAAGTTAAAATTAAGCTTAGCTTCTGAACAGCTGTCAGAAACTCGGGAAAAGAACAAACTTGTTATGGCTGAATTTGTAATACTAGGACCTTAATATACACAACACTATGCCTTAAAAGAACAACGATAACACTTCCTATCATTCAGCTAAAAGAAAAAATCATGACCTAAGCATATCAATTTAATATTCTTATTATTAGTCCCTTGTTTTGAGCCGCAGCATTGATGCTCTTGTGGAGCAGCAAGTTCTTCTCTGTTTCTCCATCAGCAAAACAAGGCCTGAATAATAACCTTTTAATAAGTGAACTCCCTCCAAACAAGTTCTGCTAAAGAGGCAAACACTTATTTGTAACAAACTTTCTCTCAATGGAATTCCATTTCTAATGATTCATTTGAGACATTGGAGAGGAAGATTATGGTTGGCACTAAACTGCCACTAGAAGGAACGTCTAAGTAGCTAATACATCTATACCCTGAGATAGGGCTGGGCATATATCGGGTAAAACCGATAACTCGAACCGTTAATTGTTTATTGGGTTATCGGTATCGGGTTATTGGGTTAACGGATCGGCAACGGCTTAGAATTTTTTCACTATTGGGTTATCGGTTCGGGCCTCGGTTTGCCAATTTTGTTAATGGGTTAACCGATAACCCAATAAGAATTAATAAAATTATGACTTTACCCTTAAGCATATACATATGCTAGGGCTTCTTCATTCTCTCCTATTCTTTCTCAGTCGCACTCTTCTGTTGCTTCATCTTCATTCTTCATAGACCTTACTATTTACTCCTAGAGTAAGTCTTTAGTCTTATACATTAGGCTTTTAATTTATATAACAAAATTCATTTTCATACAGGGATTGCTCTATGGTTTCTTTTTTCATATTAGGCATTTGACAAACGACATCTAGTTTATCTTGGATTGTTTGAGGACTTAACGCTTGTGGAAGTGCAGGTATTGTGTGAAATAAAAATTCTAAATCAACTATTGTTGTTATCATATCGGAGGATGCAGCTAATGCCTTGGAACATTTTGTGGGAATTGCTGCAGTTTGATAAGTATTTATCCACTGATTTTTTGGTGAATCCTATAAGGATTGAGTAGTTGTTGTCTTGTTAACTTGAATTTGAACTGTTAGTACTATATGTTTGGACTTGTTAATTTTAAGGTGAAATTGCTACTACTTTGTATTATTATTAATGTATTTGGATAATCGTTGTTGAAGAATTAGTACTATTCCAGTTGTGGCCACTGGACAGAATGAAGAAATGCATAGTGTACTATATGTGAATTGTTCTCTTTTTTGCTTAACTCCAGTGAATTGTCTTCTCTTTTATGCTTAACTCTAGATTGAGCTATCTTATCGAGTAAACCGACAACCAAACCGATAATGATCATTAACCGATTAACCGATACCCGATAACCGATATTTTATCGGTTCGTTTATCGGTTTATCAAATTTGTAAACCGATAACCGATATGCTAAACCAATAACATTCATAACCGAACCGAATCGACCGATGCTCACCCCTATCCAGAGACTTCTTTCCATTTTTGATAATTAAGTAAAAAATAATTTTATTGAAGTTACCAGGGGGCGGAGGATATTTACCCTGAGGTTTATATTGAACAAACTAATGTTTCCCCCAACCAAAAGTTTTGTGATTAGTTATAAGTTGCTTCATATGTTACGCTCTGCTTTTCCAGCAGCATATTTCTGTTCTAACTAAATAGATTCTTAACAGATGCCATAAACACGTCAATAATATTGGAAATAGCCAAAATAAACAAAACGGCAAGCTCCATTCCAACCGAGAAGTGAAGAAGCAACCAAACAAGCCAATACTCAGATACAACTTGGTGCTTGCAATAAGCTACCAATTATAATTTATACACAAGGCATGACATTGGGCATGCGTAACCTATAACTCACCAACTTAAAATCAACATTCACATAAATTGCAGGTATTTATTTTGGATAGATTTAGCTTTCATGTCAAATGATTTTGGAGTTCAATTCTTGTAAATTAAAGGGAATAAGTAGCAAAAAGAGATCTTTAAGCAGACTGCTAATGAATTGGAAAAGAAATAAAAAAGAATGTAGCACTAACATGTGGAACTTTTGTTTATACTATATGCTTTATGGCATTTGCACGTCACATTCTGAAAGCACAAGATACTCATTCCCTGCATCTAACAGACTAGATTCATGACCAAACTCTTCTTCACAATCGACCAAATGATAAGCAATGAGTACAAGAGTCTACTATTTATAAAAGAAGCTCTATGTACTCTTGTGCATTCGCTAGTGATATGATACACACATCACAATAAACAGGTTACTAACTGTAACTAATGAAGTTAATACTAAGTGATACATATGTTTCAATTTTCGCGAACTAGAGAGTTTTAGGGGGAAAAAATGAAGTCTTTTGAAACTTGTGATCTTAAGCATGTCATATCATTTTTGTGATTGTGAGAGCTTCTCATATTGGAATTCAAAACTACGAATTATCTTATTAGGAAGGGATTCATTACTTTCGGAAACTAACAAAAAAGGAAATAGGTTCACACATAAATTGAAATGGAGAGAGTGTTAGTTTTAGAATTTTTGCTTTCAGAAAAGAGACAAAGGTAATTAATATCCTTCCTTGTTATAATCCTCGCAATTATAACCAAACTAACCAACAGAAGCATCTAATTTCAAAAGACGAGTTGAAAAGATACCTTATACTATCAGAAGAAGGACTCGAATTGCTACAAACTACGGAGAGCAATTTGGGTTTACGTCTGGAGCTGGCGACGTCAGTATAAAATATCGCACCATCTTTCAATTGGCGGGAAAATGCGAACCGTTTATTAGCGCTAGGATGGAAGTTGGGTGAATTGACGGTAATATAGGAGAATTGCGCCGCCGCAGCCATAGCTCAGCAACGATTTCCCGTCAGAAATGCAGTGGTTTTTGAAGGTTTAAACATGGCTGCTACCACCGCGACTTGGGGGGATGATGGATACTAATTTTGGATGATCCAAACACTGCCACGACGATTTTGGCTTTGTTTATAGATGGGAAATACCAAAATGATTTTAAAATAAAACTTGGAAATACTTTTCAGAATTTCCTAGACGGGAGTGTGAATCAATATACAGCATCTTTCGGGGCGTGTTTGGTATCGGAAAATGTATTTAAAGAAAATAAGTAATAAGCTTACTTATTTTTCACTGTTTGGTATACAAATTAAGTAAAATAACTTCTCAAGTGTATTCATAAATAATTAAATTACAATAAACATGAAGTCATACACTTTCGAACCAACAATCTTCCAAACCCACAAATTTTATAAAACTTCTGAACCGCTAAACTTTCGAAACCGTAAAATTTCAGACCCGTAAACTTCCAAACACATCTCATAACTTTGAAACTTGTAAAATTTTGAACTTGTAAACCGAAAGATTAAAAAAACTAAAACTCAAAATATATAAAAAATATTTTTCTCTCCGGTGGTAGGGAGGGTGCAGGAAAACAAAAAAACATAAATTTAAAATTACAAAAAAAAGTGTAAAAACAAACCTTTTTTTGTGTGTGGGGTGGGGCAGTGGGGTGGAGTGGGGGTAGGTGGTGCAAAAAAAAAAAAAAAATTGAAAATTATAAAAAAAGAAAAAAAGAAAAAAAAAACTTTTTTTGTGCGGGGGTGGGACAGGGTGAGGAGGGTGGGCGGTGCAGAAAAACGAAAAAAAAAAGGTAAAAAATAATTTTTTTCGGAAGTGGAGGGATAGTAGCGTGGGTGGTGACAAAAAAAAATTAAAATTTGAGGGAAAAAAAACTTTTTTAGAGAGAAGGGTGAGGTTAGGTGGGAGGTGTGGGGTGAGTTCGTGAGGGTGGGGAAGGTTGAGAAGGAGTTTTGGAAAATATTTTCCCTTTTTTTGATAAGGAAAATATTTTTCTCCATTTGAAAAAAAATGAGTGCATAAGGAAAATGTTTTCCAACATATTTAAATCAACCAAACATGAAAAAGTCGGAAAACATTTTCCGGAAACCAAACACACTCTCATTTTCTTTTATTTTAGTCCTATCATTTATAATTTGTTATAAACAAAACTGGCATATTTTAATTTTTTATTTGAAACTCTTTAATTAGAAGTTTAATTTATCCGTTGATGACATGTTGGTAAAACACGACATGGCATATTGAATAATATTACTCCTTTTGTTTTAATTTATATAAATCTATTACTATTTGAGAGTCAAACAAAATTTAAAACTATTATGAATTGTTAATTATTATGACTTGAAGTATTTTTTGTTTAGGTTTTAAATATATAAATTTCATTTCAAAAAATTTAAAAATTTTATGTTCATCATTTTGAAAATTAGTCAATTTGTCCCTCGTACTTGAGAAAGGTTCACATAAATGGAAAGGAAAGGAAAGGATTAGTTTATAAGAATAGTTGTAGTATTTAATGCGTAACGTCAATACGCAGTGTAATAGAATCTTTTGTAATCTAATTAGATCATGTTTATCTAAACTTTCATCTTTATTTTCCCCTCTGATGGAATGGAATATTTGTTTCCTTTAAGTCCGAAGAGATGATTTTTATCCGCGGGATTTAATTTTTCTGTTTGGACCGTTTATTTCCCCTTTTATCCCATCTTCACAATTCGGAAATAATAGAGAACGATAATTAAATTATAAAGAAGCAGCTAAGGTTCCCACATAATATTTTTTCATCATAAGTTTGTTATGTTATGCTATGCTTAATAATTTACTCATTTCTAAAACTGTCTTTGGAAGGGGAAAAGGGAAAAAGGAGCTAGTGATCCACTATTAATGTTAAATGAAAATATCACTCATTTGTCAAAATATTAAGTAGCCATCAAATCAAATGATCATTATATATATCGTTACTAATTGACCTATGTGTTCACATAAAAAATTAAAATTGTAATATGTGGTTGAAATTTCAAAGTCCGACGCAAGCGTCAAGATAAATAACCAATGGCAATAAGTTGAGTCTTGAACTTTGCAAACAATTTGTATGTATTAGCTTCAAGTGAGGGGAAAAAATGGAAGAGCAAGTGAAAGTGCTAGGAGCTTTTCCAAGTCCCTTTAGTCATAGGGTAATTTGGGCTCTGAAACACAAGGGTATCAATTATGAATACATAGAGGAAGATCTTTCAAACAAGAGCCATCATCTTTTGACATACAACCCTATCTATAAGATGATTCCTGTTCTCGTACATGCTGGGAAACCAATAGCTGAGTCCATAGTCATCCTTGAATATATCGAAGAGACATGGCCTCACAATCCTTTGCTACCAAAGGATCCTCATGAAAGAGCTCAGGCTAGATTCTGGATCAAGTTCGGAGAAGATAAGGTAAGTTTATCTTTCAACCTTTGGTATGTTAATACGTTTACCACGGGTCCAATCATCGGTAAGAATCTTTTGCGTATATATGTAGGAAATTAATATAGAGTACTTCTAGCGTTCTTTATAGGACTTACATGGACTGACATGAACGATGATGATTCATATAACCGGCCCCAACTTACCTATAATTAAAGAAAAAATACTAGTACATACTAGTTGTTGTCAAGTGTTAAATTGAATACGGGAAAAAAAATTGAGTAAATTACCTCATGTAAAAGTGATTTTGTGATATTAGTATGTTTACTTTAAGTCCAGTGTTTGCTAAGAAATTATACTTTACTAAAAATGTAAGTGTTAACGAATGATACTTTACTTTGTATATGATAGTTCCACAACGTACGTAACACAGGAGTGCAGGCTTAATTCATTTGTCTTGAGGGTACAACGATGAGATTTGAACTCTATCTCTTATATTATGTTGACAGTTTTATTGAAAGACTTAAGCTATAAAATATGAATCAAATGTTATAGGCGTGTAATTAACAGTAACATGTTATTTCTATTTAATATAGAGCCCCGAAATTTTCGCAATATTTCACACGATAGGGGAAGAGCAAGCCAAGGCAAGTGAAAAAGCAAAGGAAGTGTTGAAAATTATAGAAGAGCAGGGTCTTGGAGAGAAGAAGTATTTTAGCGGGGACACAATTGGATTAAGTGACATAGCCTTTGGGTGGATAGCGTTATGGCTGGAAGTCATACAAGAAGCTGCTGGTGTAAAGGTCTTCGACTCACTTACCTTTCCTCGTTTACATGTTTGGATACATAACTTTAAGCAACTCCCCCTGATCAAAGAAAATACCCCAGATAAGGATGCAATGCTACCTTATTTCAAACGTCGTAGAGAAATGGTTGTAGCAGATATAGCAGCAGCACAAAGTTGAGGACATATTTTCAATTCTTCAACATTTCCTTCTTCTCTTTTGACTCAAGTATCCTATTCCTATGTTTAAATCACTGCACATTGAACTATTATTGTTATCCTAGCTTCTACTCTGATAAGTAGTCAACTGGAACCTCCTTTTATGAGGAGATAATCATGAGCTCTTTCTATGGTTATACTAAGATATATATGTTTTGTGTTCGGATAATTAATATATTTGGGAAAAAAAACATTATTGATGGATATTATTTAAATAACTACACGGCATGTCCCCCAAGGGGATTGGCCTTGGCTGAATGTGACCCCGTTTTTTACGGTTTTAGTTCCGAATATTTTACTCAAATACTATTCCGTCCGTTCCAGTTTATCTGAACCTGTTTGACTAGGCACGATGTTTAAGAAAAAATGAAAACTTTTGGAATTTATGGTCCTAAACAAGTTATGTGTGTGGTTGGGGGATGGTGGGGAGGGGGCTATTTTTCAAGTACCACCAATTTAAGGATATTCGGCTAAGACCCATTCCCGTCGATCACCCAATATTTTTTGCAAAATATGTTGCTTTTGAAAGTTATGGCCTATTGATTAACTGGATCAATCGCCTGTGACATATGGGCCGTGGAGAGCATTCATTGACCTCAAAGCTCAAGCATGTATGCTTTTCATATGAGAAGTGAAGTGTTAATTTCGGTACACTGACATCTAGAGGGAAGTACTTTCAGAAGGCTGAAAATCAGATATAGACCATGGAAAAATAAATTTTGATGCTCATATTAACATTTTTTGGAATTTAATACTATGAAAATAAAATAAGATTACCTCTCATAAAAATTTATTTCTAGCGACAAGACATATTTATCTCCCATCAAAATTGACTAAGTTCGGTTCGCAAGGCAAGTAAGCGAGTGATGTGCTTATCTCCTATGCTTGAGCCAACTCCAATGATCTGTGTCGACCTACAAAGTTAATATACACTAGGCTCATTCTAAGCAACTTTAATGCATAATCTTTCTATCGAAGAATTAACTTAAATAGCCGCCTAGTTAATAATTTAAATTAAAAATAACCAGCAAATGAATATTATATGTATCTATACCACCTAAAAGAAGTAAAAGGTAAATTCACCGGCTATTTGTGTAAAGATTCACTTTCTATCTCATACACTTGTTGAGCTTGATTGGGCTAGGCCGAAAGAATTAGGGGGAAGTGCACAGTTAGCCACTAATAAGGTATGTATTTACTTTTAAGTCACTGCTTAAAATGTCTTTAGTCTTTAGCCACTACTTTAAAAGAATTTACCCGCTTGGACGAAAATACCCTTCTGCTCATAAAGTTGAGGACCAAGTGTCTTTAACTTTTGAACTTGTAACTCTAAGTTCAGGACTACATGTCCTTAACTTTTGAACTTGGAACTCGAAGTTCAAGACTACCTGTTCTTAAATTCTGTGCATGTAACTCTAAGTTAAGGACTACATGTCCTTAATTTATGTGCTTGTAACTCTAAGTTAAGAACCAAGTGTCCTTAATTTTTGAACTTCCAACTCTAAGTTCAGGACTACATGTCCTTAATTTATGTGCTTGTAACTCTAAGTTAAGAACCAAGTGTCCTTAATTTTTGAACTTCCAACTCTAAGTTCAGGACAAAGTGTCTTTAACTTATGAGCTTGTTACTGTAAGTTCAGGACAAAGTGTTTTTAACTTATGAGCTTGTTACTGTAAGTTCAGGACTAGTTGTCCTTAATTTATGAGCTTGTAAGTCTAAGTTAAGGACTACCTGTCCTTAGTTTTTGAGCTTGTAACTCTAAGTTTAGGACTACCTGCCCTTAACTTTTGAACTTGTAACTCTAAGTTTAGGACTACATGTCCTTAACTTTTGAACTTGAAAATCGAAGTTCAGGACTACCTGTCCTAATTTCTGTGCATGTAACTCTAAGTTAAGGATTACCTATCCTTAATTTCTGTGCTTGTAACTCTAAGTTAATGACCAAGTGTCCTTAATTTTTGAACTTCCAACTCTAAGTTCAGGACCAAGTGTCCTTAACTTATGAGCTTGTTCATGTAAGTTCAGGACTAGTTGTCCTTAATTTATGAGCTTGTAACTCTAAGTTTAGGACTACTTGTGCTTAAATTTTGAGCTTGTAACTCTAAGTTCAGGACTACATGTCCTTAACTTTTGAGCTTGTAACTCTAAGTTCAGGACTACATATCCTTAACTTTTGAACTTGGAACTCGAAGTTCAGGACTACCTGTCCTAATTTCTGTGCTTGTAACTCTAAGTTAAGGATTACCTATCCTTAATTTCTGTGCTTGTAACTCTAAGTTAAGGACTAAATGTCCTTAATTTTTGAACTTCCAACTCTAAGTTCAGGACCAAGTGTCCTTAACTTATGAGCTTGTTCATGTAAATTGAGGAGTAGCTGTCCTTAATTTATGAGCTTGTAACTCTAAGTTTAGGACTACCTGTCCTTAACTTTTGAAATTGTAACTCTAAGTTCAGGACTACATGTCCTTAAATTTTGAAATTGGAACTCGAAGTTCAGGACTACCTGTCCTTAATTTTTGTGCTTGTAACTCTAAGTTAAGGACCAAGTGTCCTTAATTTTCCTGTCTTTTTATTTCTCTTTCCTTGTCTTTTTCTTTGTTAATATCTTATGTTCTTGCTTCATATCTTAAGGACAAGTGTTTTTCTTTGTTAAAATCTATTGTCTACTATATTAATATGTACTGCTATATGCTTTCAGTTGGGCCTATATAAATATTAACGAAACACTTCAGTTCAAAATCATATAGAAAAGCTTGAGATTTCTTAAGAATGCAGTATCTCTCATTTGGTCGATGCTGAATTGTATAGTATGTCACCTAATCCCCAAGAAAGAGAGAGAGAGGGAACTGGTTTGGCTAGTGAGATGAGCTCACTTGGTCGATCTCGAGGAGGAGAAAAGTAACAAAGAGCAAGGACTTTTAACACTGAAGCGAAGAAGATGTGATGGGCCAAGGCGGGGTCAAGAGATAGTAGAAAAGGTAACACCGTCTTTTCATATTAATTTTAATAGACTAGTAGCTACTTTTGCTCAGCATTAAAAATGATGGATAAAAAGTAAATATCATTTTAAAAAGTGACTACCCACGTAAGTTTTACAAAGAATTAGGTGAGTGAAGACTTTACATTACTGTCACAATTTAAAAGAAATATAACAAATTCTTAGCATGAAATTCAATATTACAGATATGGCAGGAAAATATTTATTTTTGTAGCACACAGTTTCATTAAATAGGAATATCAATTATTAATTCCTAAACATAAGCAATTTGAATGGAAAGTTAATAATTCTTTGTACAGAAATCATGCCTCTTTTTCTCCTTATCTATTAGCTTTCCTTCTTTTTCTTCGTCTTCTTAGTTTTGTTTTCTGCCGAAGCCAATATATTTTCTAAATTTGTTCCATTCGTTTTCTTTTTAATTATCTTTCTTAAGTTTTTTTCTTACTTCTTTCTTCCTTTCTTAACATAAAGATCTTACTTCGATAATAATATACATTAATATATACAATACGTATATATAAAAATATACTTTGAATTAACACATATAAAATATGCAAAACATATACATAAAAAATACATCTTCAATTAAGATGACACTTAGACATATGAAATATACATAAAGAAATATATCTTAAATTTAATTAAGATGATATATAAATATACAAAAAAAAATATTATATATATATATATATATATATATATATATATATATGTATATCCTGAATTAAAATGTCACTTGACATATAAAATATATTTGAAATATACATTAAAAATACTTCTTAAAATAAGATGGCACTTCACAAATAAATATACAAAAATTATATACATAAAAATACATTATGAATTAAAGTGATACGTATAAATCAATACATCTTGATTTAGGTGGCATTCAGATATGCATCAGATTTTCAAAAAATGGAGTGAAGAAGATGAATGTTGTAAAGAGAGAATGGAGAAGGACAAAAAAATTACTTCCCGGATTAACTTATTAGATATTGAGCTTAATTTTTATAATATGTTATTAATGAAAAAAAGTACTATTTATGGAATAAACAATAAATGATGCTATTTTTATAAATAATAATTAAAAAGGGATCAAGCGTGTAAAAAACTCAATGCAGGCAATAGCAAACCCCACTAATTACATAATTGTTCAAAAAAGATAAGCCCACAGGGTAATTGGGATGCATAGACCCATTCCATGGTAAAACTCTCACAGTTAATTGTTCCTTTGTGCTTCTATTTCCTTCCTCGACTACTTCTTGGCTAATTATAGTATTGTCTTGATTTTTAAATATCAAATGTCTTTCCAAATTTGTTGTGAAAATCATATATGTACTCGAGAATTGCTATGAATGTTGTGATATCGGATGCAATTTACTTGGAAAAGACGTACTTCAGAGACCAATCGAATCTTTTCTTGCAAAAATTATGAGTAAGTATTGAATTCTCTAGATATAGGCAACCATATGATGCAACCTAGGAAAGAATAGAGAGAAAAGACAAAAAAAAATGTGCAATTTAACGATAAATGTGTACCATAAGCGTGAGCTTTCCAAGGTGGACCATTACTACTGGTTGAGAAAATTATGTCTCGAAATGTTTTTTGTTTCTTGTAATTAAATATTTTAATTAATCACCAAAATGAAGAATATCTCGAAATGTTGTTGGTATGCAGAGTATGCATATGTCGAAAGAGTCTAAGTTTACGCTAATGATATAAAAATAACGGGCCGATGTGCAGCGGAAGGGTAAGTAAAAGTAGTACGGGCTAGCTAATTTTCGGATTGGTCATTCAAACATAGTCAGTGTTTGCAAAGTTATTAAAAAATAATCATTATTTTGCTGCAACACGGAAAGTTCCAGCAAAATATACTGGAGATCAGTGTACCTGTGTATGAACCTCCAGCATATTATGCTGGAACTGCAACACGCGGAAAGTTCCAACATAATATACTGGAGATTGGAGCACATTTGTATGAACTTCCAGCATATTATGCTGGACCAGTATATTATACTAGAACTCCAGTCTGAGCTGAGGGTCTCCCGGAAACAACCTCTCTACCCCCTCTAGGGTAGGTGTAACGACCCGGTAGGTCTTTTTGAGGGTTAGCGCTCCGATCCCCTAATAATTGTTTTCCCCATGACTATTTTTGCTTTTGGGACTTGTCGGAACGTTGAGTGGTGAAATTCGGAGAGTTTTTGGACATATAGTCCTTATATGTGAGTTTAAGCTTTAGAAATCGGGTCGTAGTTGGAACTGTGGGAAGACGGGTCCCGAATGGGATTCCGTCGACTTCGTTAGCTCCGTCGGGTGATTTCAGAGTTAGAAGCGTGTCCGGAATGTGCTTTCGAGGTCTGTAATAGATTTAGGCTTGAATTGTCGAACGTTAGAATTTCGGCAATTTCGGCCGATAGGTGAAATTTTGATATCGGGCTCGGAATGGAATTCCGAGAGTGGATGTAGGTCCCTTGTGTCATTTGTGACCTGTGTGTAAAATTTGAGGTTATTCGGACTAGTTTTGATGTGTTTCGGCATCAGTTGTATATTTCGAAAATTTCATAAGTTCTTAGGCTTGAATCCATGTATAATTGGTGATTTGGGTGTTAGGTGATGTGTTTTGGAGGCTCGACTAAGTTTGGATAAGGTATTAGGACTTTTTGGTAAGTTTGGTTGAGGTCCCGGGGGCCTCGAGGATGTTTCGGATGCTCAACGGGTGATTTTTGGAACTTGAAAACAGCTTAACCATTGTTGGTTCTGGTGTCTCGCACCTGCGATGGATTTTCCACAAGTGCGGGCTTGGTCAAGGTCAACCAGTTCTCACAGGTGCGGTTGAGGTTCCGCAGGTGCGGAGCCGCAGATGCGGCCCCATTTCTTTTAGTGATTTTTCGCAACTGCGATGGATTTTCCGCAGGTGCGGGACCACAGGTACGGAATCGTTATGCAGTTTATATCAAATTCGAGGGCTTGAAATTCATATCTTCTAAAAACGATTTGGAGCTCGGGTGTAGGCGATTTGGAGTGGGTTTTGAGGAAAAGATTCATAGGTAATAATTCTTAACCTTATTTCACTTGTATATCATTTATCTATAGAAAATTCTACCATGCAATCAATGAATTGGGTGGAAATCATGAAAATGGGAAGAAGTTTCCCCAATTAGAAAATCTGAGAATTTAATAAGATTTTGACGTCGGTTTTCGATGATTCTTGTTCGAGTGAGTTCGTGAGTGAATGGGTGTTCTAAATTTGTAACTTTCACCCGATTCCGAGACGTGGGTCCGAGAGGATTTTTTGGGCAATTTTCCTAATTTCGCGTATTAGCCTCGAAGTTATTAGCTATTTTGATTCATTAAAGTGATATTTACATTATGCAATCGAATTGAATAGAATTGGGCCATTCGGAGTCGGATAATCGTGGAAAGAGCGTGGTTTTGAGTTGAGTAGCGCAATCGAGGTAAGTGGCTTGCCTAACTCTGTGTTGGGGACTTCCCCTTAGGCTATTTTAATACTGTTTAGTGGTGTTTGGGCGTCGTGTACGTGAGGTGAAAAGTACGTACACGGTTCATTGTTGCTAAAAACTCCATTTTTTCCTCCATGACTTAAATCATTACATTCCTATTTCATTGTCTCATGTATTGACTATGTAGTATAGATTAGGAGGTAGCATGTCTACCTGTTTTACTTGAACTTCCCCTAGTTGTTACTATGTGCACCATGTTTTGGTAGTTTTTTCTTTTTTTTTTCCTATGATTTTCTTGAACTGTTTTAAATGAAAATTATATCTGGTATTTGTACTGAATTGCATATTTAAATTGGGACTATGGACGATATTCCGGGAGCTTTCCCCCTGTACTGCATTGCATATTTAAATTGGGACTGTAGACGAGATTCCGGGAGCTTTCCCCCTGTACTGCATGGCATATTTAAATTGGGACTACGGACGAGATTCCGGGAGCTTCCCCCCTGTACTGCATTGCATATTTAAATTGGGACTACGGACGAGATTCCCGGAGCTTTCCCATGTACTGCATTGCATACTTGTTACTGTGAAATATGTTGTGCTGAGTCGAGGGCTTCCTGTTATTATTTTCTTTTAGCTCATTGTTTCTACTGATTTTCCTTCGCTTATTATATCTCTATGTTTAAATTTTAAATTGTTTTTACTATAAAAATCTAGTAGAGCCTTGACCTGACCTCGTCACTACTCGACTGGGGTTAGGCTTGGCACTTACTGGGTACCAATTTGCGGTGTACTCATGCCCTTTCCTGCACATGTTTTTCGTGTGCAGATCCAGGTACCAGCGCTCAGTTTCGTGGCTAGGGGTCCGAGCAGCATCTTCTAGGAGACCGAAAGGTAATTCTACCGCGTCCGTAGAGTCCTTCGAGTCACCTTCCACTCCAGATTTAGATAGATTTTTCATGTAAATTACCGCACATTGTATAGCCCTATTTTGAGACAGAGCTTGTGATTAAAGTGATATTCCAGGTTTTTGGGAAATTGTATTTTTTACGCTCCAAGTGGCGATGTTTCATTTGTAGACTCGCCTATTTCCGTCTTTATTTCATTGCTTCTATTTAATATTTGTTCCACAATTAGGCTTACCTAGTCGTAGAGACTAGGTGCCGTCACGATGCCTTTCGGAGGGTAAATCGGGTCGTGACAAGTTGGTATCAGAGCGTCTAGGTTCATAGGAGTCACAAGTCACAAGTTGGTTTATTAGAGTCTCGCGGATCGGTACTGAGACGTCTGTATCTATCTTCGAGAGGCTATGTAACTGTTAAGAACAATCATATTTCTTTGATTTCCTTTTCGTGCGAGTTATTGACATCAAAAATTCTAAAATTCTATTCTATTCTTTCCCACATATGGTGAGGACCCGTACTAGGAGGACTGACGACCAGGCACCCGAGCCCCTTGCTAGAGCTGCCAGGGGCCAGGGTCGGGGCCGGGGCCGGGGCCGGGGTAGAGGACGACCACGCGGTGCAGCCCGAGCACCGACGAGAGCAGCGACAGAGGAGCCTATGGCAGCCCCAGCTGGAGAGCCGGCACATGAGGTCCCTATTGCTGCTCTAGCCTTACAGGAGACTTTAGCTCAGTTCATGAGCATGTTCAGTACACTAGCTCAGGATGGACTACTCCTGATAGCTCCCGCTACATCTCAGGCCGGGGGAGGGGCACAGACTCCCGCAGCCTGCACTCCTGAGCAGAGGGGCCAGCTTGATCAGGCCCCGAAGTATATTTTATGCCCCCAGCGTCTCTAGTTCAGCATGATGCTAGGGTAGCTGCTTTTGAGGCCGAGCAGCTCAGACTTGAGATATACAAGAAGTACCACCCACCTACTTTCAGCGGACTATCTTCAGATGATGCTCCGGGATTTCTTGAGGAGTGTCATCATATTCTCCGCACTATGGGCATTGTTGAGACTAGTGGGGTTTCTTTTACCGCTTTCCAGCTAAGGGGAGCGACATATCAGTGGTGGCGGGCCTATGAGCTGAGTAGTCCGGACGAGGCAGCCTCACTCACTTGGACTCAGTAGAGATGTTTTTGCGAGAGTATGTCCCTCAGAGCCTCAGGGATACTTGGCGCGTTCAAGCAGTTGCGCCAGGGTACTGTGACTGTGTTGGAGTATGCAGTCCCTTTCAGCGATTTAGCTCGGCATGCACCAACCTTGGTTGCCATAGTCAGAGAGAGGGTTCGCCGTTTCATTGAGGGACTCCATCCTAGTATTCGGACCAGTATGGCCAGAGAGCTGGAGATGGATATCACTTACCAGCAGACAGTGAGTATTTCCAGGAGAGTAGAGGGCATGTTCACCCGGGACAGAAAGGAGAGAGAGGCCAAGAGGTCTCGAGAGACTGGCCATTTTTCAGGAGCTCGTGCACCAGCAACACGCCACGGTAGGGGCTTTGTGGGTCACCCTATTCATTCAGCCCTTCCAGCAGCCAGCGGTAATCCAGCTCCTCCTAGACCTCAGGAGTTCTGTGTGCCTCCAGTTCGAGGTGCTATTTCCGGCCAGCCCAGCAAGCCAGCTCTTATTCAGTCTCAGTCGCATCGTCCTCCGAGGGGCTTCTTTGGGTGTGGTGACACTCGTCATGTGATTAGAGATTTCCCAAGGGCCAGGAGGGATGTACCTCCACAGTCTTATCAGCCTCCACGTGCTCCGCTGGGTCCTCCAGCTATTCTTCCAGCCCCAGCTGCCACTCCACCTCCTCAATCAGCTCGAGGCGGGGTTCGAGGAGGTTGGGATCGCCCTAGAGGGGGTGGCCAGGACACATACTATGCTCTTTCAGCCCGTTCTGAGGTTGTTGCTTCATACTCAGTCATCACAGGCATTGTCCCTGTCTGCCATAGGGATGCATAAATATTATTTGATCCAGGCTCTACGTATTCATATGTGTCCTCTTATTTTGCTCCACATTTGGGGATTTTTCGGGATTCTTTTAGTTCCCCTGTCTATGTGTCTACTCCTGTGGGAGACTCTATAGTTGTGAACCGCGTATATCGGTCGTGTTTGATTTCTCTTAGTGGTTTTGAGACCAGGGCTGATTTATTATTACTCATCATAGTAGATTTCGATGTTATCTTGGGCATGGACTGGTTGTCTCCCCATTATGCTATTCTTGATTGTCACGCTAAGACCGTGACGCTGGTTGTGCCAGGCTTTCCGAGATTAGAGTGGAGAGGTACCTTAGATTATACTCCATGCAGGGTCATTTCATTTCTTAAGGCTCAACGGATGGTTGAGAAGGGGTGTGATGCGTACTTGGCCTATGTGAGATATTTCAGCGTTGATGCCCCTCCAGTTGAGTTAGTCCCAATAGTGAGGGACTTACCTGATGTATTCCCAGCTGATCTTCCGGGTATGCCGCCCGACAGAGATATTGATTTCGGCATTGATTTGTTGCCGGGCACTCAGCCCATTTCTATCCCTCCTTACCGCATGGCTCCTCCTGAGTTGAAGGAGTAGAAGGAGCAGTTACAGGAGTTGCTTGATAAGGGTTTCATCAGACCCAATGTATCACCTTGGGGTGCTCCAGTACTATTTGTGAAGAAAATGATGGTTCTATGCATATGTGTATTGATTATCGGCAGTTGAACAAGGTCACCGTGAAGAACAGGTATCATTTGCCTCACATTGATGATTTATTTGACCAGCTATAGAGTTCCAAGGTATTCTCCAAAATTGACTTGCGTTGTGGCTATCATCAGTTGAAGATTCGGATGCCGGATATCATGAAGACTGCTTTCAGGACCAGATATGGCCACTATGAGTTTCTTGTTATGTCATTTGGGCTGACCAATGCCCTCGCAACTTTTATGCATTTAATGCACAGTGTGTTCAGGACTTATCTTGATTCTTTCATCATTGTGTTTATTGATGACATTCTGGTTTATTCCCGATCACGGGAAGATCATGAGCAGCACTTGAGGATTGTGCTTCAGACTTTGAGGGAGAAGAGATTGTATGCAAAATTTTCTAAATGTGAGTTCTGGCTTGATTCAGTGGCATTCTTGGGCTACATAGTGTCTTGGGATAGGATCAAGGTAGATCTGAAGAAGGTGGAGGCAGCACAGAGTTGGCCTAGACCGTCATCAGCTACGGTGATCCGCAGTTTCCTTGGTTTGGCTGGGTACTATCGCTGTTTTGCGGAGGGATTTTCATCCATTGCGGCACCAATGACCAGGTTTACTCAAAAGGGTTCTCCGTTCAGGTGGATTGAGGAGTGTGAGGAGAGATTTCAGAAGCTCAAGACAACCCTGACTTCAGCTCCTGTGTTGGTATTGCCTACGGGTTCAGGGTCCTATACCGTCTATTGTGATGCTTTGAGGATTGGCCTCGGAACAGTGTTGATGTAGGACGGTAGAGTGATTGCCTACGCGTCCAGACAGTTGAAGGTACATGAGAAGAACTATCCAGTTCATGATCTCGAGTTGGCAGCGATTGTTCACGCCCTGAAGATATGGCATCATTATTTATACGGTGTTCCCAGTGAGATTTTCACTAATCACCGGAGTTTGCAGCACATATTCAAGCAGAAGGACCTCAATTAGCGCCAGCGAAGATGGTTGAAGTTGCTAAAGGACTTTGACATCACTATATTATACCACCAGGGGAAGGCCAATGTGGTGGCCGACGCCTTGAGTCACCGTGCGGAGAGTTTGGGGAGTTTGGCATATCTTCCGGCAGTTGAGAGGCCCCTAGCCTTAGATATTCAGTCCTTAGCTAGTCAGCTCGTGAGGTTGACTCTTTCAGAACCTTGCCAGGTTTTATCTTGTGTAGTGGCTAGGTCTTCTCTTTACGGCCACATTCAAGAGTGCCAGTATGATGATCCCCACGTTCTGGTTCTTCAGGACAGGGTTCGGCGAGGTAACGCCAAGGATGTGACTATAGGAGATGACGGTGTGATGAGGATGCAGGGTCGGATCTGTGTGCCCAATGTGGATGGGCTTCGGGAGTTGATTCTTGAGGAGGCCCATGGCTCGCGGTATTCCATTCATCCGGGTACTGCGAAGATGTAAAAGGATCTGAGACAGCACTACTGGTGGAGAAGGATGAAAAAGGATATAGTGGAGTTTTGGCCAAGTGTCTCAACTGTCAGCAAGTCAAATATAAGCATCAGAGACCGGGAGGGTTACTTCAGCAGATTGAGCTTCCAGAGTGGAAGTGGGAGAGAATCACCATGGAATTTGTGGTTGGACTTCCTCGAACTTTGAAAAAGTCTGATGCTATTTGGGTGATTGTGGATCGGCTGACCAAGTCCGCCCATTTCATTCCTGTGTTGACTACATACTCCTCCGATAGGTTGGCGGAGATTTATATCAGGGAGATTGTTCGCCTCCACGGTATTCCAGTATCTATCATTTCAGACAGAGGTACACAGTTCACTTCACGGTTGTGGAGAGCCGTTCAGAAGGAGCTAGGCACCTGGGTAGAGTTGAGTACAACCTTTCACCCTCAGACGGACGGGAAGTCCGAGCGCACGATTCAGATTCTTGAGGATATGATTCATGCCTGTGTGATGGATTTTGGAGGGTCATGGGACCGATATTTTCCACTTGCAGATTTTACTTATAATAACAGCTACCAGTCCAGCATTCAGATGGCGCCGTATGAGGCTTTGTATGGTAGATGGTGTCGGTCCCCAGTGGAATGGTTTGAGCCGGGCGAGGCCCGATTGTTGGGTACAGATTTGGTCCAGGACGCCCTGCATAAGGTGAAGGTGATTCAGGAAATACTTCGCGCAGCTTAGTCCAGGCAGAAGAGTTATGCGAATCGGAAGGTTCGTGATTTCACATTTATGGCTGGTGATCGGGTTTTGCTTCAGGTATCTCCTATGAAGGGCGTCATGAGGTTCGGGAAGAAGGGTAAGCTGAGTCCGAGAATTATTGGCCTTTTTGAGGTGTTGCGACGTGTTGGGGAGGTTGCTTATGAGCTGGACCTGCCTGCCAAACTAGCAGGGGTTCATCCGGTATTCCACGTCTCCATGCTCCGGAAGTATCACGGTGACCCGACTCATGTTTTGGATTTCAGTTCAGTCCAGTTGGACAACGATTTATCATATGTTGAGGATCCAGTAGCTATATTCGATAGACAAGTCAGAAAGCTCAGGTCAAAGTATATTGCGTCAGTAAAGGTTCAGTGGAGGGGTCAGCCGGTCCAGGAGGCGACTTAGGAGACCGAGCAGGATATGCGCAGTCAGTACCCTCATCTTTTCACAGCTTCAGGTATCTCTCTATACTCGTTCGAGGATGAACGATTTTCTTAAGAGGGGGAGAATGTAACGATCTGGTAGGTCGTTTTGAGGGTTAGCGCCCCGATCCCCTAATAACTGCTTTCCCCATGTCTATTTCTGCTTTTGGGACTTGTCGGAATGTTAAGTGGTGAAATTCGGAGAATTTTTGGACACATAGTCCTTATATGTAAGTTTAAGCTTTAGAAATCAGACCGTAGTTGGAACTGTGGGAAGACTGGTCTAGAATGGGATTTCGTCGACTCCGTTAGCTCCGTTGGGTGATTTCAGAGTTAGGAGCCTGTCCGGAATATGCTTTCGAGGTCTGTAGTAGATTTAGGCTTCAATTGGCAAAAGTTAGAATTTCGACGATTTCGGCCGATAAGTGGAATTTTGATATCGGTCTTGGAATGGAATTTCGAGAGTGGATGTAGGTCCCTTGTGTCATTTGTGACCTGTGTGTAAAATTTGAGGTCATTCGGACTAGTTTTGATGTATTTCGGCATCAGTTGTACATTTTGGAAATTTCATAAGTTCTTAGGCTTGAATCCATGTATAATTGGTGATTTTGGTGTTAGGTGAAGTGTTTTGGAGGCTCGACTAAGTTTGGATAAGGTATTAGGACTTGTTGGTAAGTTTGATTGAGGTCCCGAGGGCCTCGGGGATGTTTCGGATGCTCAACGGGTGATTTTTGGAACTTGGAAACAACTGAACCATTGTTGGTTCTGGTGTCTTGCACCTGCGATGGATTTTCCGCAGGTGCGGACACGCAGGTGCGGAAGAGGGGCTCACAGGTGCGGGCTTGGTCAAGGTCAACCAGTTCTCGCAGGTGCGGTTGGGGTTCCGCAAGTGCGGAGCCGCAGATGCGGCCCAGTGACCGCAGGTGCGGCCCCAGTCCTTTTAGTGAGTTTTCGCACCTGCGATGGATTTTCTGCAGGTGCGGGACCGCAGGTGGTGTCCAAGGGGCGCAGGTGCAGAATCGCTGGGCAGTTTATATCAAATTCGAGGGCTTGAAATTCATATCTTCTAAAAGTAATTTGGAGCTCGTGTGTAGGCGATTTGGAGTGGGTTTTGAGAAAAAGATTCATAGGTAAAAATTCCTAAACTTATTTCACTTGTATATAATTTATCTATAGCAAATTCCTCCATGCAATCAATGAATTGGATGAAAAATCATGAAAATGGGAAGAAGTTTCCTCAATTAGAAAATATGAGAATTTAATAAGATTTTGACGTCGCTTTTCGATGATTCTTGTTCGAGTGAGTTCGTGAGTGAATGGGTGTTCTAAATTTGTAACTTTCACTCGATTTCGAGACGTGGACCCGGGGGTGCTTTTTGGGCAATTTTCCTAATTTCGCGTATTAGCCTCGAATTTATTAGCTATTTTGATTCATTAAAGTGATATTTACATTATGCAATCGGATTGAATAGATTTGGGCCATTCGGAGTCGGATACTCGTGGAAAGAGAGTGGTTTTGAGTTGAGTAGCGCAGTCGAGGTAAGTGGCTTGCCTAACTCTGTGTTGGGGACTTCACCTTAGGCTATTTTAATATTGTTTAGTGTTG
Organism: Nicotiana paniculata; assembly: GCA_005239505.1. Taxonomy (NCBI): domain Eukaryota; kingdom Viridiplantae; phylum Streptophyta; class Magnoliopsida; order Solanales; family Solanaceae; genus Nicotiana; species Nicotiana paniculata. The sequence goes on along the minus strand of ML319546.1, from coordinate 77,999 downwards.
TGTGGGCGCCGTGTACGTGAGGTGACGAGTAAGTACACGGGTCACTGTTGCTAAAAACTCCATTTTTTCCTCCATGACTTAAATCATTACATTCCTATTTCACTGTCTCATGTATGGACTATGTAGTATAGATTAGGAAGTAGCATGTCTACCTGTTTTACTTGAACTTCCCTTAGTTGTTACTATGTGCACCATATTTTGGTAGTTTTATCCATATTTTTGCCTGTGATTTTCTTGAACTGTTTTAAATGAAAATTATATCCGGTATTTGTACTGCATTACATATTTAAATTGGGATTATGGACGAGATTCCAGGAGCTTTCCCCTTGTATTGCATTGCATATTTAAATTGGGACTACGGACGAGATTCCGGGAGCTTTCCCCTTGTACTGCATTGCATATTTAAATTGGGACTACGGACGAGATTCCGGGAGCTTTCCCCCTGTACTGCATTGCATATTTAAATTGGGACTACGGGCGAGATTCCGGGAGCTTTCTCCGTGTACTGCATTGCATACTTGTTACTGTGATATATGTTGTGCTGAGCCGAGGGCTCCCTGTTATTTTTTTCTTTTAGCTCATTGTTTCTACTAATTTGCCTTAGCTTATTATATCTCTCTGTTCAAATTTTAAATTGTTTTTACTATAAAAATTCAATAGAGCCTTGACCTGACCTCGTCACTACTCGACTGGGGTTGGGCTTGGCGCTTATTGGGTACCAATTTGTGGTGTACTCATACCCTTTCCTGCAGATATTTTTCGTGTGCAGATCCACGTACCAGCGCTCAGTTTTGTGGTTAGGGGTTCGAGCAGCAGCTTCTAGGAGACCGAAAGGTAATTCTGCCGCGTCCGCGGAGTCCTTCGAGTCACCTTCCACTCCAGATTTAGATAGATTTTTCATGTAAATTCCCGCACGTTGTATAGCGCTATTTTGAGACAGAGCTTGTGACTAAAGTGATATTCCGGGTTTTTGGAAAATTATATTTTGTACATGCCAAGTGCCAATGTTTCATTTGTTGACTCACTTATTTCCGTATTTATTTCATTGCTTCTATTTAATAGTTGTTCCGCAATTAGACTTACCTAGTCGTAGAGACTAGGTGACGTCACGATGCCTTTCGGGGGGTAAATCGGGTCGTGAAAAGTTGGTGTAAGATCTGCGTACACTCTACCCTCCCTACCCTCACTAGGTGGGATTTTACTGGGTTGTTGTTGTTGTTGTTGTAATACGAATTAGTTTTATATGAGTATTCCTTGATTACATCCTTTTAATTTAGCAAATTACTCAATCACAGTCCTTTATTACTCTTTATCTCTTTAAATCAACCCTCTTTCTACACCGATTCTATAAAGATTTTATCTTCTAAAGCCCATAATTTTCTCTAACAACGACGAAGAAAGGGATTAATTTTTTATCGATCTGAATTTTGCCATGGTTGGAGATTGGATCTTTTCTAGGCTTCCCCTTTTCTTGTTGGCATTTCGATGAGGGGCTAGCAGTAGATAGATATTAATTATTTTGGCTCGTTTATTCGAATTGAAAATGTCAATCAATAAATTTTGACTCTCCACCATTTACAGCCATTAAAAAATTTCGAAGCTTTAAATTCATATAAGGATTTTCAAGAAATGTTATTGTTTGGATTAGGTGTTATTGCAAACGTTTGAGAATATTCTATGGAGTTTATATCTAGATTTTGACGGTACTTGGTGAGGATTAAATTTGATTTTGACTAGATTTTCATATTGAAATTCGAGGAACAAGAAAAATTCGAAGAAGAAGAAGAAGAATTCGAAGAAGACATGACATATAGTATACATATAAAATTGTATTGAAGTGTATAATAGTTTTATGAAATTTGTATGAAGACTGTATTTGATTGTATTTTATTTGCAGTTTTGATCTTTCTTTCTTTTTTGTGAAGGTTGTATGAAAGTTGAAAACTAGTTGTATACTATAAGAGTCGTTATATAAAATTTGTATTTAAGTTGTAAATACTATATTTTTACATAAAGTTGTTGATATGTACGAAAATTGTATTAAGGAGGAATTCAGAGAAGAAGAAAAACACACCACATATAAATTATATAGAAATCAGGTATAAAATACATACAAAAGACATACTATATAAAGTTTGTATTTAAGTTGTACGGTGTTGTAGTTGTATTTAACTGGGTAACAAGGATATATGAAAGTTGTAGACAAGTTGTAAATACGTTGCATACTGTATAATTAGTTGTATGAAATTTCATTTTAGTATGTATGTTGTTGTAAATATATCAAATTTGTATTAAATTATATAAAATTTATTTTTAATTGTTTTACCGTACATATTCTTTTCTTACTCGATTTATTAAAAAAGAAAAGTAGAGAATGAATACCAAATTGACTCATGTGCACTGATCATATTTGTTTAAAATGAAAAACTTGAATATTGTAGCTGTAATGACCCGACCGCCCGTTCTGTGACTTAAGTTATCGATCAGCTTTGTATTATATACTATGACTTTTGTGTGTGGTTGAGTTCAGCTTTCGGATGATTCGGGCTTAATTTGGAAGAAGGATTCTTGTTTTAGAAGCTTAAGCGGTAAGAGTGGACCGGAGTTTTGAATTTTATATAGACGACTCTGAAATGACATTTTGATGATTCCAGTAGCTTCGTATGGTGATTTTGGACTTAGGTGTGCATCTAGATTTGGATTTGGAGGTCCGTAGGGTAATTTGAAGCATTTCGGCGAAAATTGGAAAATTGAAGTTTTGGAAGGTTGAGAGTTTGACCGAGAGTTGACTTTGGTGATATCGGGGTCGGGATGCGATTCCAAGAGTTTTATTAGCTCTGTTATGTTATTTGAGACTTGCACGCAAAATTTGACGTCATTACAGACTGATTTGGTATGTTTGGGCACGAGTTTTAGAAGTTGGAAGATTTGAAAGTTCATAAGTTCGATTTGTGGGGCGATTTGTGGTTTTGACATTTTCTGATGTGATTTGAGACCTCGAGTAGGTCCGTGTTATGTTATGGAACTTTTTGGTATGCTTGGACAAGGTCCCGGGGGTGTTTCGAACGAGCTTCAGATCATTTTCATATTTTGGGACAGATTTGGTTCTGGTGCTTCGCACCTACGACATTTTGGAGCGCAGGTGCGACTCCGATTTTGCGTGACACTGGTCACTTCTACGATCATAGTTACTGGGGGGGGAGCTCTCTTATGCAGAGATTGGCACGGAAGTGCGATGGGCGCTTTTGCGGCCTCAGGTCGTAGGTGCGATGGGCGCTTTTGCGGTTCTTTTGGCGCTTCTGCGATGTCGCTGGTGCAACTGAATTTCCGCAGATGCGGATCCTGGTCTGGTAAGTTGAGTTCGCAGATGCAAACTTTTGCTCGCAAACGCGACGCCGCAGGTGCGGCTTTCCCTTCGCAAATACGAAGTGTGCTGGGCAGAACGCATATATGTCGAGGGTTTGATTTTTTTAACATATTTTGAGTTATAGACCTCGATTTTGGAAGATTTTTCGTGGGTGTTTCGAACAACTCATTGGGGTAAGTGTTCTCTACCCGAATATTGTTATAATTCATGAATCCGTTGCTATTTTCATCATTTAATTAGTGAATTAAGTTGGAATTTGGGAAAAATTTGTAAAATCTTTCAAAAATGTAAAATGATGATTTGAAGGACGAATTTATGTCGGAATTTAATAATTTTGATATGTTGAACTCACATCAGTATGGAGGTTTGGGTTTTGTAATTTTATCGGGTTTCGAGGTGCGGGCCCGGGGGTTGACTTTTTAGTTCTAATTAAAGATTGAAGCTTTATTATTCGGAATTTTCTATGAGTTTTATTTATGATTTGAAGTTATTTTGGCTAGATTTGGATCGTCCGGAGGTTGTTTCACTCGAGAAGGTCATTTTAGAGTAACGATCTAGCTTCTTGAGGTAAGTATCTTGCCTATCTTTGTGTGGGAGAAACTATCCCTTAGGATTTGAGTCCTTAGTGCTAATTGTGTCATGTGAAGGCAGAGTACGCGAGGTGACGAGTACGTACTCAGACTTATTTGTAAAAATTTGACCGTTTAGTGCTCTTAAGTTCTTATGTCCATTAAATATGAAGTTGTTTTGTCACGTTAAATTCCTCATTTACTAAATTCACCCTTACGTATCTTATTTGGAATTTATTGCTTCATGTTTTACCCTTATTGTAGATTAAACTCTTATGTGTCTTAACTGAAGTTGTTGCCTCTTTTATTGCCATGTTATCCTTTCCATAATTGTTTATCCTTGATTGAAGTTATTATTATCTTTTTCTATAATTTGCTTGCCCTTAATTGAATTTGTTGTATCTCTTCTATAATTGCTCAACCCTAAATGAAGTTTTGTTATCCCTTATCATTATTGACTTATCCTTATTTGAAATCATTGATTCATGTTATCCCTCTTACCGTTGAATTGTACTTTTGTGAAATCATTACTACACATTATCTCTTCCTAGTTGAGTTATTGCTCTATTGTACCATTATTTCCTGTTGTGTCTTTCTTTGTGAGTTCGTTTCCTCTGTTTTCTTTGTATTCTGAAGTTACTGAGTTGATTTACTTATCGTATCCTCGTGTTATTATCGTTGATGTTGTTGTATTCGGTGTTGTTGAGTCGAGGGCTACATGTGGTTGTGATATTAAAAGCGTTTTGAGGAAATATTGTGGCATGTGGACACATATTGTAAAAGTCATTTATTTGAATTTTTATGTTTTTGGCATACATGTTTTGTTGAAAGAATTGTTATGTTGTTTGCACGAAGTTTCTGTCGTGCGTTTGTTATTGTGTTTTCACGAGTTTCTGGTATACAGTTATTGTTTTTGCACGAGGTTACTGTCGAGCGGTAGTTATTGTGTTGCACGAGGTTTCTGCCGTGTTGCTGTTAATATTAATACGCATGTGGTGGTATACGGTCTAGGTGTTAAAACGCATGCGATGAGATAAGGCGGGCTTGAAACGCGTGGCTAATAGGGAAATTTCTAGAAGCCATACGGTGTGATAAAGTGGGCTAAAACGCGGGATGTTATTTCGAAAAAATAATTTTCAAAACTAAATATAAAGGTTCCCTCGGTGATATATATAAGAAAAGTTATGATCTATTTACGATTTGAGACTACGAGGCAGTACCTCGGGAGGGCTCTCGTTGTCATTTCCTTTTTCTGTGCACTTGTCTTTGATTGTTGTTTTCCTTAGCATACTACCAATTTTTTTTCTCCGTGATGCACTTTTTGCTCAGTTCTATGTAGCTAATCTTGTTGTGTTGGTCGCTGCTTCAAACTTCAATGCTACTTTTATTACATTGTATATTTCGTGGAGATCGTTTCTTATATGTCATTCATTGTCTCTACTCCTATTTGTTGACTGGAATTGTGGTAGCACACTTGCACAAGCATGCACATAGTTAAATCACCCATATTGGTTTCAAAAGGTGAATCCTGACGTCATTAACCATTATACATACTCTTGTCTACTTTCCTTCTGTGTGAGGAACGTTCTATTGGCATATAAGTCGTCCGTACTGATATGAGTTGTAATGTGGGCACAATATTCCAAGTGATTAGGGTTCAAGAATTGGGACCTGTGGTTTGTGATTATGAGGTTCGGTACCTCGTGGAAATGGTTGAAAAACCTGGTGTGACAACGGTTGTTTTTATTGAGTTGTTGCTGACTTTTTCTTTATTTTAATTTCACCAGACTTAGACTTTGTTCAGCTTACTATACGACATTATTACTTGACTGCTTCCTGTTAAATATTGTTTTTATTAGTGTTTCGTTGCAAGTATTATTTGATATTCCTTATCCTGCATAGTTGTATATTAATATTATTTTTCTCTGTTAATTCACCTTCACACTTGTTCAGGTTGTTTAGTCTGATAGGTGTCTTGATTGTCCCTCGTCACTACTCCACCGAGATTAGTCTTGATACTTACTGGGTACCGCTGTGGTATACTCATACTACGCTTCTGCACATTTTTTGTGCAGCTTTAGGTGCCATGGTTGTTGTTGATTTTTAGCTAGCTGGTCGAGCTGTGGAGACTCAAGGTAAACCTGTCGTCGCGTTCGCGAGCTTTAGAGTCACCTTCTAATATTTTTATTGTACTGTTTAATTCTATCATGAACAGTTGCATTTAGGGATTTTGTTGCAAATTCAGTAGAGCTTATGACTTGTACTACCGATTTTGGAAATTGTAATTGTGTATAAGATTTTTATCTCGTATTTATCATTCGATGATTGAATTCTTCTATTTATTTAGTAAGTGTTAGGCTTACCTAGTCTTCGAGGCTAGGTGTCGTCACGACATCCTACAGAGGAAAATTGAGATCGAGACAGTAGCAGCAATAGTGACTGATAATGGCAATGCATAAGTAACTGATTTGATTGCACAAGCTAAATTAACTAATAGTGTATAGTATTTTTTTTTTTAAATTTTGGAGCTATATGTACGATATACCGATTCTTGATGATGGCCCTGAAGTTGGAAATGATGGAAGTGACGACCTGTCGTTGGCATAACCCAATGAAGAACTGATATTGGTTTCTATTTAGGAGGGAGGCAACAAAGAGAGAAGAGATTATGGCTTAAAATAGGTAACACACAACTGGAAGGAGTCTTATGTAGATGGAAGGACAATTTGGACTTTGTTCCCTTCGGTTACGCCATTTTCCAAGCAAAGAATCCCCTAATTTAAGACACTAATCATGAATTGTATACAAATTGTAAGAAAAATTTATTTAGGACGGATAATATACGAAATTTGAACAATTTTGATAAATAAATTTCATATCTTATATAGGAAGGAAAAAATTCACTTTCGAAATATTCGTAAAATCTTATACAACATTGTTATAAGAAAATAATATAACAAAAGGACGTAAAAAGATGTAGTAAGTATTTACACAATTAGATAATATTTTTTTTATTAATATCTAAAATTTTACACCAAACAATATTAACTTATTATGGTTAGTGATATAGTTGAGGTGAAAATGTTATGGTTAAGTGCGGCTTATAACTGTGTTTGCAATAAATATTTTAGACATTAAAAATAAACTGCAATCACTAAATAAAAGAAAAATATTTTTACTAATCAATTGTGAGTACAATTTTGTTTCTTTCTTGATTCTTCTCTTCTAATTATCTCCGTGATTCGAGAGTTGGAGCAGCGTGTTTTTCGAACATAGGATAATACAGACCTCCTTGGGATGTATTTGATTTCCATGAAAGGATGTCTCCTTAAAGGATGTTGTGGGTCTTCTTGAACTATTTAATCGTAATTAAAGAAGTACTTGGCCATTGATTTCTTTGTGAATATCCGATGAGTTTATGAAATTTTCAAGATAATCTCCATTTTTGAGATGCTTTCAAAGAGAATACGTATGTGAGCTAGGGTTTCGGGTGGAGTAGTCTCCATGTTAGTGTTACGGGTAGTGTAGCCTCCATATTAGTATTTTGAGTAAAGTAGCCTTCAAGCAACCCTAATGGGCTCCTAGGTTTGCAAGAACATGAATGGACGACTTGTTTTGTATTAAATTTAGGATTTAGCTCAAATTTCGTACGGACTGTTAAATTTTGATGTCTACAAAGAGTTCATGTGAAGACATATATCATCATGTCTTTTATTAGGTAACTAATTACTAGTAAATCAATCTGATGAGCATGAAATAAAGTAAAAGTAGTAACTAACCCGCATGCATTCACAGTGATAGGATAAGGTATTGTTAGATATAGTATTAGTGAATATATATAACTTAAAGGGTTGTTAACTAAAGGGGCCTATCATTTGAGGGAAGGAGAAAGAGAGAAGTGAGATTCGGACCTACCCATGTGGTAATCTGCCAATGTTGGTAAAGGATGTCTGAATTGAACAAACAAAGAAGAAGCAAACAATCTCAGTAACAAAACCAAATATATGAGGACGCCTCGTTGCAGCTGTAAAGTTGCATTGCACTGTGAATTTGGGGTCTCAATTTTGAGAACGTGCTTCTTGTAAACACTAAACAACATCTATGGGCCATCAAAACATTAAGAAGAAGCATGTGATTTGTTCTCAGTCTCTATTCTTATGGAATTCAACTGAAACATTAACAGTCTTAAATCAAAGTCTATAGTATATGATTGTATAAATTATTCTTTTCCTGCATTTATTACGTTAGATGGCATTCTCTTCCCAACGTTAGCTTGTATTTGACCGAACGAATTTTTGGCTTTTCCTAAGAGATAAGGCAATTTCTATGCATTTATATGTGCAAAACAAATAAACTATACTACTAAAATGTGGTTGACAATTCTCGGTTTAGATGCTGCAAATTAAACTCGAGGCTAGAGTAACTCCACATATTTTTCGATAGATTATCTAAGACGGGAGAAATCAGTCAATTCCAACTAAAAACAGTTTAGAGCGAAAACATTGAATTTTATTGTCTTATGTTACGAGTTGTACCGAAGATTCCAGCCCGATCGAATTAAGCGAGCGAATGATCTTCTTAGCTCTTTCGTACTATTATTAGTTACTCAACCAATCTTTGACGGTAGATCTTAGTTGAACCATTAATAGGCAGAAGCCTTTCTTTGAAAATTTGATGGACCAGAGAAATGGGATTCATTCATCAACGACAACTAAGTGAGGAGGTGTAATTTGACATTCCTACATAGGTCTTCTCTGTCTGGTGATGAGGAAAATTTTAAGTGGTTATTATTTCTATCTAGTTTTGACAAAGACAACCTTACGCTGTCAAGTTTATTTATAAATTGTGAAAGACATGTTTTCTTGGTATGTTGGTGTCGTGGTGTAGTTGGTTATCACGTCAGTTCTTCAAATTGAAGGTCTTCGGTTCGAGTTCGGGCGACGCCATAATGATAATCATTTTCATATGCTATATATTGTCTTAAGTTTGCAAGGAGAATATATAACCTTCATTTCCTTGAGCGCATCTTCTAAGATTAACTCTTCATGGAATAAGGTGTCTTCTTTTTATTGAGACTTTGTTTGATGCTCGACCAAAGACGGATCCATGAGTTGAAGCTTTTAGGTGTCACGTAATTTTAAATGTTCATTTGATACATTGATATAGAGTAACTATTTTTCCGATTTGAGCAATTTTTACTTTATGATTTATAATTACATAGTTATGATAGAACAAAGATTTGCCAAAAAAAATATTATTCTAACTTGGTGTGAAAGCAAATCTTTAACTAATAAGAGACACAAAAAGAAAGTCAAAAGTTAATAAATAAAGTAAGATAATTAATAATAATTACATAAGAAGAAAAAAGAAAACACAATTTATAAATGTTCATTTGATACATTGATATAGAGTAACTATTTTTCCGATTTGAGCAATTTTTACTTTATGATTTATAATTACATAGTTATGATAGAACAAAGATTTGCCAAAAAAAATATTATTCTAACTTGGTGTGAAAGCAAATCTTTAACTAATAAGAGACACAAAAAGAAAGTCAAAAGTTAATAAATAAAGTAAGATAATTAATAATAATTACATAAGAAGAAAAAAGAAAACACAATTTATAGAATGATAAAAAGCTTAACCTGATGTAGCAAGTCAAAAAGTTCAAAAAATGTTTCTAATAGGTTCGATCCTTGAGAACCAAGCTGGAATCTCCTACCTTTTGCGAGTGGCATTTTTGTATCATTTGTTATTACGGGTGACACTTTAAGTATACATACGAATTTCATGACAACGGGATAATAATACGATATGATAAAAATATATATGCGGCAGTTGTTATTGATCAAGAAGGAAATTCAAAAGGAACTCTAATTTTTGGTGCAATCGATCAGGAGTTGAGAGAATTAAATTTTACTAAAATAGTTTCATTACCTCCCGAGGTATTATAAAATAAAATTGTAATCTGTTTCTAGTTAGGTATTTGAAAGAAATAGATTAATAGTAGATTGTGTCTCACGCATATATCTTTAATAATTCATATCATATTAAAAGAAAATAAATAAAAAAAACACGTTGATTATATCAAATTTGGAGCCCCCAATAATTTTAGTTCATCATGGATAGGGACACTATTACTGAGATAATAACTTTTATACGAAATGCTTAATTATATGGATCCAAAAATGGTGGTTCGAATAACATCTACTAATATTATCGAAAATAAGTATGGGAACTTCAAAAATCTTTTTAAAGGGCACACGTCGATGAGTACGGCAGAGGGACTAGTTTACCCTATTGTTGACTTCACCAACCAAGGCTTCTTATATATATACACAGCTAGAGTTTCGACCAAAGCTTGAGGGTGACCTACCACTCCATCAGGCTTGGCTAGATCCGTCCCAGCTCGGTATTTTGTACTGCGACTTTATCTGATGACAACATATTGTAATATACAATATCCAAATAAATGCATAGCTAATAGATGAGAAGCTTAATTGTGACACTAGCAACAACCTATTCAAGTGACAGTCTTTCGCTGAGACTACGTACCAACAAATTCTTCATACTTTCATCCCAGTTTATTCTTTGTAGCTCAGTATTAATCATATGGTAATAATGTCTGTACAACGAAGATATAAGTGCAAAAATTTCCACTAAGGGCATGCATGAATCATTCCATGTGCTAGAAACAGAGAGTTGATAGTTACTAGTTTAATGATTATAACTAAGTCAAACTCTAGTATAAATAATTAGATAATTATTATTAAGAATGAAAGCAATGTGTGATATGCAACTCTCTCTTACTCATCTGGAAGGAATCAAATGAAAAGGAACAATAATAATTATGATCTGAGTGTGATGTACCAAAGATATATGTCAAATATTTTGTTTCTATATATAAAGAAGTCCTATTCATCTGCTTATAAATGCATTTAATCATTGGCAAGTTGGTTAACAATTAATCACCCTTAGACTATTCCATTCCATTTTATTCCTAGCTACAAATACAATTGTTCATATCTTAACAAGTTCGATTTGTCATGATATGAAGGAACCGCTTACGTTATTTCTCTTTTATTATTAACTTCTTCAACTATTTCATCACATTGTTTAGGACATAAGATGATCCGAAAGAACTGGTATATATCAGTGACCACATGACCCCTAAACAAAATTTTTAGGCCCAAGGGAACCATTTATGACATTAATTCATTTCCATAGTCATGTCCTTTTAAATAGGATCTAAGTTGTATACAATTACAATATAAAAAATAAAATAAAAAAGTTGTATATATTGACAGTGCGAAAAAATTTTACACTACATAATTTATTGGTTGTACTCCCTCCATTCAAATATTTATGTAATATAATTTGACTTAACATGTTGTTTAAGAAAGAAATGATTTTTTAAAAGAAATTTGTAGTCGTAAATATGCGATGATATTTGAATGACTCTAAAAGCTTCACGTTAAGAGTAAATTGAAAAGCCTAGATGAAATTATTTTCAAATATCTTTCTTTTTTTGCTTCATTTTCTAGGGTTATGTCTATGTCAGACTATTATTGTAAGTCGTACCTGTTGAGGTAAAAATTCATACTTATATTGTTAAGTCTAATACACACAAGTAATAAACTTTGTAACTAAATCTACGAAAATTAATTCTTCATATGCAAGTACGTATGAGTACCAAAAAAAAGTGTGCTGAAATAACGAGTGGTGGCTATCAAAAACTCAGAACTCATAACTGTACTGACTGAGACTTGAAAGGAACTTGAGAAGTAGTACATTCCTTTTGTAATATTTCAAATTATATCAGTGTCTTTTTAAGTATGCACAAAAATGGCAAATTGAAGACTCATTTTCTCATTCATCATTTTCATTGCAGTACTATTACACCCAAAATTATTGACAAGTGTTCTGTTTTCTTTCTATCTAAAAGCTTATCGTTTTTATCCCCCAATCGTGTCGTCGACATCAGTACTTAATTTGTCACGAAAGGAAAACATCAACCATAGAACGTGCATTAATCTCCCAAAGAGAATTGATAAATAGCTAATCCGATTCACTGTTTACTTTTTTTAATATGTAGGAGCTATTTAGGTTAATTCTTCTCAAGAATAAAGGAAGGTTTTAACTTATAAATGTTGACAATATAAAGCATTGGTATCGTAATTTAATCAATTTTATAGCAAGTTATTTCTTTATTTCTCGAGTTTGCTTATCACGTTGGACGAAGAGTAAGTTAATTTAATTTGATGTAAATAAAGTTTATACACCGTGAGTATATAGAACTTAAACTCATAAAGAAAAGAAATATACCTTTGTCATTGTAATTAATCATCAGTAGAGATTGTACAAGTATATATGAAATGACAATACAAATAAAAACATATGGTAAATTTTTGAGAAAAAAAAAAAGAAAAGAGTAACTAAAACGCCTCTACATCCTTAGATACAAAACACCCAAACTGCAGCAAAACTTGGGCCTTTTTGGAGAGGGCTTGAACCTATGGCTATCTTCTGGCTTTTGTATATGGTTTTTACACAAGTAATTTACACCTTTCTTTTTCCCCCTGTGAAAAAAATAAGAAGGGAAATTCTGGGGTTTTTTCTTCTTCTTTTTTTGTTTTAATGATTTTTTTCACTTGAATTTAAAAGGTAGAGATGCAACGTCTGTGTGTTGGAACCTTTTGCTTCTTTTGTTTAAGATCTTCTTGATGTACTTTGCCAATATCTTTAGCAATTCTAATAGCATCAGCAGAAGCACCAGCCAGCCCTCTCCCTGTAAATCCAACTGCATATAGCCCAGATTTTCCTTTCCAGTTATTTTGTGCCTTTGGAAATCCATTCTTTGAGAAAAATTCACTTTCCTGTAATAATAAATAATATTAGTTAACTATTCAAGAATCTTGTATAATATTTCCCTTTTATTTAAATACTACTTAGAACATTTTCTCACCTGTAGCCAGTAAGGAACATTGCTGCAGTAGCCAGTAGCCAAAACAACTGAATCAACTTCAACTGTTTCACCATTGACAAGTTCAACTGTGCCACAATTAAATTTTTTGATTCCAGGTACAACCTTAACTTTTCCTGATCTGATTTTTTCCAAAGCACCAATGTCAAGTACAGGGGTTTTTCCTTGTGTATTCTTGAGTGTTAATGGTCCAATGGATGGCCTTTTTAGTCCGTAACTCTCAATATTTCCCAGAATAAACCATGTTAGAATAAGTAGAATTTTGTCAACTAGCCAAAGTGGTAGCCATGCCATTAATATCATAGCCAGCTCAAAAGTTGATTTCCCGAAAATCTCTTTCGGCAAAACATGAACCTGAATAACAAAAAACAGAACAAAACTATATGAGAAATTTGTCGAAATTAAAGTGTGTGAACATTTCATTTAAAAGTTAGGGGTAAGTATTAATTCGCTTACCGAACTACGGCAAACCATTGATGGTTGAGCATCATGATTACTAAGATCAAGTGATACTTCCATGCCAGAATTTCCACAGCCAACAACAAGAACTTTCTTTCCCCGAAATTTGTCACCAGACTTGTACTCACAAGCATGAATAACTTCACCTCCGAAATTTTTCAACCCATCAATTTCAGGCACAACTCTTTCAGCATTTTCACCAGTAGCAACAACAAGCCACTGGCAAATATACTCAACTTCAGAGCCATTTGCTGAAACAGTTTTCACCCTCCACAAGCGACAAGCTTCGTCGTACTTAGCAGATTGAACACACTCATTGAAGTGTGGTTTGAGGTCAAATTTTTTGGCATAGGATTCAAGATAGTCAATGAATTGTCTCTTTGTAGGGTACTCAGGGTAATGTTCTGGAAATGGAAAATTTGGGAGTTGACAGAATTTCTTAGGGAGATGAAGTTTCAAACGATCATAAGTTCTTTTCTGCCATAAAGATGCAATACAATCAGTTCTTTCCAAGATAACACAAGGAACTCCTTGTTCTTTCAAACAAGCTCCAACTGCTAATCCTGATGGACCTCCACCAACAATTACAGGACCATTTACCCAAACACATCTACGAGCAAAGAAATCGTTATCTGAGAAACTAAACATTTTTACTGTTTTTGTTTCTTGAGAGAAAATGAAGTTGTTTTACAAGGTTTTTTGAATTGGAGAAGTTTGTGTTTTTTTTTTTTGGCAATGAGAGATAAGTCAATTTAGTAGTTGTTTGAAGAAATGAGAGGGGAGAAGCTCTTTATATAGAAGTATTGGGCAGTGACACATGAAAGGTGCATGTGACAGAAGGTGGGAAGTTAATGCCTTTCGAGGGGTCATTCTCAAATCATAAGCTAAAGTCTGCCCTCTATTTTTTTAAAATTTCATGATACTTAATCAATAAATTATTGGATCTTACTAAAATAATACACTTTGATTCTTATAATTGTTGGGAAGAGGGATGGGGTTGGGGGGAGGTTTAACTCCTTTTTTTTTTTTTAATTATTGTGAATTAGTAATTTTTTTTCCTTTTATAGCTTTAAGAGTTAGTATGATTTTTATTGAGGTGTATAAACTAAGTGATGATTGTTGAAGATGCTTAGGACCGACCATTGCATGTTTATTTTCGTACTTTCTACGTTTATGTTTAACATTTAGATAAAATTTTCAAGAATTATTGGTGATGTTGTGCATTATAAAGGTCCAATTTAGTATATGATACAACAAGAATATCTCTTTTATTTTATTTATAACTTTGAGACTTTAGTTTCACTATAACGTACGTAAATGAGAAAATCATATTTTGAGCATAGAGAGTTCGCTTTTGCAGGCTGTAGAAGCAGATATATTGGGACCCCTTTGTAAAATTAACCAGCCAAAATTTTTAGTTTATGTATTCTGGACCATGTTCTTTTTATTTATCGGATCCTGAATAGATTTATACATATTACTTAGGTTTTTAGTACAAATTGAGTAAATAATATTAGATTCGGCGGAATCTGCAAATATTATATATGATGGCTCACAGGTAACAGTTATATTTCAGTTATGGCAAATGGGAATGATGAATATGTTGTACTGACTAAAACTTACTCACTTTTATTACCCCACAAACTATACCGTAGTTCAGTCTTAATTTACGCCTCTAATTTTGTAAAATAATTCGAATGTCAATTCTCTGGAAATTCAATAAATCTATTTGTTTTTTTTTAAAAATAATTATAGATAGATAGAGAATAATGTAGTGTGATTCTGGGGGACGGGACCCTGAGAGTAGCCCCACTGAAGATTACACAAAAATCTTTATAGGGTGAAGCTTACCTGGCAATAGGAGGCTGACTAGGATAAAGCAAGGTTGCTCACGTGGATATGATATGGTCAGTGGGGATTTAAGGTCACCTTCAGTTACTGAAATAATGGACCAATTAAGATTGGAAGGGGCTAGCCCTAGTGACTTGACTGCTAACTCCTATGGCTGTCCCCCTCCCAAGCAAATTGCCCATTCCTCTCCAGCCTAAGACCTTCTTTGGTTCCCACCATCTCATTTCTCCCTACACTGGCTCCAATAATTCAAATTTGGATCGGGTAAAGTTCATTAACGTAAAAATGCTCCCTATCCATAAATCTCTTAGAATACTAGAACTCACTCGTCCCATCATATCTCTTGGTGATATTTTTTCACCTACCCTAAAACAAACATGATGAGAAACCCTCGCCTCAGTTTTCATTTTTTTTTAAAAGAGAAAAGAAAAATTCTTTAGCTAACTGTCAAATTCACTTGTGTGACACCTTACGTTCAGCCGTTGAGGATTTTAATACCAGTAAGGTGTTCCCGTTTTTACCAGCTTACTATCAATAAAAGATTATAACAATGAAGGAGCCCATTAAATTTGAGCACAAAATTAAAGTCATTAATTTAATTTACGTCTCACATTAAAGGTAAACGCCCTCAATTCATGGGAAGATACAAATTTATATCATCTGTTAACATCATGGAATTTACGGTTTACTCGAGTTAATTTATCAACTTAATTTATCCAATAATGTTGAAGACAAAAAGGAAAAGAACAAAAGAGCAAAGAGGGAGAAAAGAAGCGGCCAAGGGCATTCGTCTTCAACATACAATATCGTTTTGCGGGGGGGAAAAACATTATATGTATATATAAAAAGTAAATATTAATTGATATATATACGAGGTTATTATTAAAAAAAAAAGAGTAAATATTAATTTAAGACAAGAAATTAAAAAGTGTAAAACTATTAGTACAATTCTAAATACTGATCATTTAAAAGTCAAATTGTGGGTGATAAATTGACATTGTTTGTGCACAATTCTACATAAGAAAGTTGGAATGTATCAACCCCGCAAGTATCAAAGTAAAACAACATTTAAAGGGTGCGCTACCTTATAAAAGCAAAATAAAATTAAACAGAGAGAGAGCCTCAATATAATCCTTTTTCTATTTCTGTTTTTGGAAGATTTATGTCGTAATTAAGTTCAAAACGCTTGGCATTTCTTAGGCCAATTAGATTCGGGGCACATGAGATTAAGAAAGATCGTAAGTAATGGTGATTAATATAGTTAAAAGGTTGTACGAAAGATTTACAGTCTAAATTCTAGTAACCTAGATTCACTGCTTTTAACTCATGACAGAGTATCGTGATTACTTTTTGGAACCTCTATCTAGATAAATGTAACATATACAGTATATTGTGAAACCCTAATAAGCTCGCATGCATGCTTAATTACGTACCTTTTCATGTGTAAGGCTGAAATTGATCCACAACAGCATAAGCCTAATTATAATCTTGGTTTCAGTGTGAACACGCGTCGTCATGCCATGATAACTGAAAAGAAATTAAAGTAACGTTTGGATGCATTATTTAGTTGGTAATTGTGACACTAATTTAAAAGTTTCAAGTACAATAGTATTTTCTTTTTGTTACAGCGCAGAGGTTGAGGCTCTTATATACTTGTGTATTTGCTTCATAGGGTTTTATATATCAATTTTGAAGTGTTTAAAAAGATAGTTTAAGTTCTTTACACCGGTATATAGATTGTACTTTATTAGCTTAAATTGGATCACTACAATAGGTAATTCTTTGCAACAAGCTTGATATGACAATCTATAAAATAGAATAATAACTTATTATAAAAAGTTATAGTACATAAAATAGTATTAAGATTCTTTATACTAAATGCGAATATATAACTAAAATCTTTAAAATATTATCTTCAACGAATATGATCGAATGCATTGTCGATATACCTAATTAAGTTTATGAGTTGAACTTTGAGAATAGAGGAATTCCTAATTAAGATCATTTTCTCCTTTAATAAATATCATATATAACGTGAATTCAAATTAATCGAACTATATATCAAAATTAAACTAAATATCCTCAAAACATTTATGGGAGAGAGTAGTGAAATCAGTGGCGGACGCACGTGGTGGCAAACGGATTTAACTGAACTCGCTTCATCAAAAAATAATATTGTGTATATGTATAAATTACGATTTAAAACAGCATAAATTTTGTATAAATATTTTATTTGAACTCACTTGACAACTACTATTTTACGATTAAAGTTATGTATTTTTAATATTGAACCAGCTTGCACAAAATTTTGAATCTGCTGCCGAGTGAGATGGAGAAATGATAGTTGTACCCCCACCATCACCCATGCTTTCGAGTGCGAATTCATTGGAAAGAAGAGGGAAGCATGTGCACGAGCCCTTGGTATTATAGAGCTTCGCTGCTTTTTATGAAAGGTTTGGGAGCTAGGGTTTGGCTTTTGTAAGGTTTAAATATTAAGCATCATATACTATATATATTATATAAATAAAAAAGAAGGCCGAGAAAGAAAATGGCTTTGGAATCAGCAGTACGTACCATAATCATTCTTCCACCTCTGCCTGGGCCGGTGACCGAACCCCCAAAAGCCAGAAACTGATGAACAAAAATGCGAAAAAGAAAATAGCAATAAAAATTTATAGGGAAATTCCATGCACGATTTGATGGGGATATGTGTTGCTTCGTTTATCCCAATTTTTCCTCCTCACAGCTTTTGCTCAGCTTGGGAGCAGATCATCTGGTGGCCAGTTTTACTATTTTAGGATTATTCATTTTTTTAATTTTTCAAAAAAAAAAAGAAAAAGTTTTAGATTTATTTTATCTAAGTTATATTACGGGGATAGATTTTTTACGTAATTAGTGTAATTTGATATGATAGAGTATGTTAGATGGCACATTAATATTTAACATGAAATTTACCTATAAATATTTTAGATTTTAACTTAGAAAATTTTTAGGGCATAAAATTAAAACTCGTTCTTTTTCCACTTGATTCTTAATTTGTACTAGCAAGGACCTAGGAGCTTCGTTTCCACCCTCCTTAACTTTGTGGGGGTCGGCTGACCGTGTATTGGAAGAATATCTTTAATTAGTTGTATTTTGGGACCAATAACTAAAAATAGAAACAAATAAACAAATTAAAAAAGCAACAAAAAGCGGTTAATGAATTTGTTTTATACAACACACACACATACAAAGTGTAGCTTTTGATGAAACCTATGATGAGTTCGGTCACGCGTAAAGTAAAGTTGGAGAATAAAAGATAAAAAAATCATAATTAGCATATTGTTATGAAACAATAAAGAACAAGAACAATATTGCACAGAAAGAGAGAGGAAATACTTATTGAATTTTTGGGATGAATTACAATAGAAGAGGACCTCTCTATTTATAGAGAAAGAGTGACTTAGCCAACAAGTAACAAACCCTAGAATCTCTCTAGAATATAGACATTCATCATAAATAGAATTCTATTTATAACACTCCCCCTTGAATGTCTATTCAACAAATAATGTGTCTCATTAAAACCTTAACTAAAATAAAACCTAATGGGAAAAAAATTCTAGAAAAGGAAAAAGAGTACACGTGTTTAGAAATGCGTCTTTTGGTTGCCTCGTTAAAAACCTCGCAAAAACTCAGTGGGACAAAATCTTGTAAGGAAAAAAGAGTGCAACGCGCATTAACTCCCCCTGATGAGGGCATCAATTCACATCCTTGAGCCTTCGCATCCCAATCTTGTGTATTAGCTTCTTGAAGGTTGACGTTGGTAGAGATTTTGTGAACAAACCAACCATATTATCACTTGAACGAATCTGTTGCACACTAATATCACCACTCTTTTGAAGATCATATGTGAAGAATAACTTTGGTGAAATATGTTTTGTCCTATCTGTTTTTATGAATCCTCCCTTCAATTGTGTTATGCATGCTGCATTGTCTTCATACAAAATCGTGGGTAGTTTATCACACTTCAAACCACATTTGTCTCGAATAAGATGTATTATAGACCTCAACCACACGCATTCTCGACTTGCTTCATGAATAGAAATTATCTCTGAATGATTAGATGAAGTAGCCACGATCGATTGCTTAGTCGATCGCCAAGATATGGCAGTGCCTCCACAGGTAAACACATAACCTGTTTGAGATCGGGCCTTATGTGGATCAGATAAATACCCAGCATCGGCATAACCAACAAGATCGGGACTGCAATTATTGCCATAAAATAAGCCCATATCAGTAGTTCCTTTTAGATACCGCAATACGTGTTTGATTCCATTCCAATGTCTCCTTGTAGGAGCAGAGCTATATCTTGCTAAGACATTGACTGAAAAAGTTATGTCAGGCCTTGTAGTGTTGGCAAGATACATTAGTGCACCAATTGCATTAAGATATGGTACTTCAGGACCAAGTACCTCTTCATTCTCTTTTCGAGGTCGGAATGGATCCTTATTCACATCAAGTGATCGAACAACCATCGGAGTACTTAATGGATGTACACCATATGTAAAATCGTTTCAGTACTTTTTCTATGTAGGTAGATTGATGCACAAAAATCCCGTTTGCCAAATGTTCAATTTGCAAACCAAGACATAATTTTGTCTTTCCGAGATCTTTCATCTCGAATTCTTTCTTTAAATAATCAATTGCCTTTTGGAGTTCTATAGGAGTTCCAATAAGGTTTATGTCATCAACATATACGGCAAGTACAACAAACTCCGATGTTGTTTTCTTTATAAAAACACATGGATAAATGGCATCATTTATATAAACTTCCTTTAATAAGTACTCACTAAGACGATTATACCACATACGTCCTGATTGCTTTAGACCATACAAAGATCTTTGCAATTTGATTGAAAATATTTCCCGGGACTTTGAATTATGTGTGTTAGGCATTTTGAATCCCTCAGGAATTTTCATGTATGTCTCATTGTCAAGTGAGCCATAAAGGTAGGCGGTAACCACATTCATTAAATGCATGTCAAGCTTTTCATGGACAGCAAAACTAATGAGGTAACGGAACGTTATAACATCCATAACGGGTGAATATGTCTCTTCATAATCGACACCAGGACTTTGTGAAAATCCTTGTGCAACAAGGCGTGCCTTATATCTTTGTACCTCATTTTTCTCATTCCTCTTGCGTACAAAGACCCATCTATAGCCAACAGGCTTAACACCATCAGGTGTTTGGACTACAGGCCCAAAAACTTCACGTTTCGCAAGTGAATTCAGCTCTGGTTAGATTACTTCTTGCCATTTTGGCCAATCATGTCTTTGTCGACATTCTCCAACAGATTGAGGTTCAAGATCCTCATTATCTTGCATAATGCTAGATGCAACATTATATGCAAAGACATAGTCCACCACTATATCGACTTGATTCAAATTTGTCTCAATATCGATTGGATTTATTGATAGTTCCTTATTATCTTGAGTCTCGGGCTCATTGGTTTCCTCATGAATCTCAGAATTTATTAAATCGTGGATTTCTTCATGAGACTCTTTCGTAGTGTCATTTTGATCATTTATTTTTCTTTTTCTAGGATTTCGATCCTTAGAACCCAATGGTCATCCACGTTTTAGGCGTGCTTGTGACTCATTAGTTATGACACTAGAAGACTGTCCAATAGGGACATCAATACGGATTGGAACATTCTCAGCAGTGATATGTGATTTTGTTATCCTTTTCAAATCTGTAAATGCGTCTGGCATTTGATTTGCTATTCTTTGCAAATGAATAATCTTTTGCACCTCTTTTTCACAAATAGAGGTACGTGGGTCAAGATGAGACAATGATAGATTTTTCCACAAAATTTCCCATTTGGTTTCACCATTTTCTCCCCCTAATTTTGGGAAAGTTGTCTCATCGAATCGACAATCTGCAAAGGGGGCAGTGAATAAATCCCATGTTAATGTTTCAAGATAGCGAATAATAGAGGGCGATTCAAATCCAACATATATTCCTAACCTTCTTTAGGGACCCATTTTGGTGCGATATGGCGGTGTTACAGGCACATATACTGCACATCCAAAAATTCTTAANCTTCTTTGGGGACCCATTTTGGTGCGATATGGCGGTGCTACAGGCACATATACTGCGCATCCAAAAATTCTTAAATGGGATATATTAGGTTCATGACCCAAAACTAATTGCAACGGGGAATATTTATGATAATTTGTCGGTCTAAGACGAACTAACATTGCTGCATGTAAAATGGTGTGACCCTAAATATAAGTGGGCAANGTAATCGAATTATTTGTGCCAATAATTTTGCAAACGCGAGGTTGCGAGATGACAATAGGCACACATGAGACCATCTAGAGGATGCATCTATTAAGACCATAAAATATCTAAATGACCCACTAGGTGGGTGAATAGGTCCACAAATGTCCCCTTGTATATGTTCCAAAAACGCATGGGACTCAATCCCAACCTTTGTTGGTGATGGTCTAATAATTAACTTGCCTTGATAACAAGAAATGCAAGAAATTCATTATTTAAAAGAATCTTTAAATTCTTTAATGGATGCCCATTTGAGTTTTTCATAAATCGTTTTGTCATAATTGATCCGGTGTGTCCCAATCGATCATGCCAAAGTACAAAAGTATTGGAATAAGTAACCGTTTGGTTTATGGTAGAATGTGCCTCAATTGCACTAATTCTTGTCCAATACAGGCCACAAGATAAAGATGAGAACTTCTCAATATCACTCTTTTGGCCAGAGACATTCTTGATAATGATGAGATATTCAAGATTATTCTCATCTATTGTCTCAATATGATATCCATTTCGGCGGATATCTTTAAAACTCAAAAAGTTCCTCTTGAACTTGGAGGAGAACATTGCATTCTCTATGATAAGTATTGTTCTCTTAGGCAGAGTCATAGTAGCTCTTCCAGAGCATTCAATTAAATTACTACTACCAGAAATTGTAGTAACATCTGCATTACACATGCTTAAATGAGAGAAAATATTTCTTCTCTTTGAATATTGTATGTGTCGTACATGAATCAACTAAGCAAATATTTTTACAATTGGTCTTTGATCCAAGTTTACTTTGTGAAATATCCATATTTGCTTCCCATAGGTTGACATACAAAGAAATATACGAATGAACATTAGTATATTCAAGGAAAAAGGAAAAAGAAACAAAGTTAAGTTTGTGATTCTATAATGACCTTTTAGTGCAATTTCGAGCATACTCAGATTATGATACAATAATTTGCGTAGCTAAAAATAGTGGAATCATATACTACTAAAATCTTTTAAGCAACACTTCATTCGATCTAGATGGCTCAAAAATAGTAATACATTTTAAAAAGGTTTAATTACTGGATGTGTTTTTGTACTCTTTACGGTTAAGCAACGCTTAAAGTAACACAACTAAAATAAACAATGCTTTATTTAGACTTTGGAGTTTCTAAAAAGTCTAGTATAAAGAATCTAAAAAAATCTAGTTACTATAATAAGCAATGCTTCAATTTACTGACTTAGATTCGAATGTGTCTATACGAAAGACTTTCAATTCCTCATTTTGATAAGTTAGGATTTTGAGTCCATATAAAACGCTCGGCCTTTCAGTAAAGAGATTTTATCGAAAAGCAATTATTTATAAAATCGAATGATTGTATGTGCATTTTGTGACAAGATTCATAAAATAAATAATACTAACTAGTACTAATGACTACTACTCATGTAAAGAACTATTATTACATGATGTTTATTCACTAACTACTATGAATACGTAAAAATAAAAATTAAACTACTCAATCATCTTTAACCACGGATCCATCACTGATCGAGTGGTCTATTTTTCCATCAGGGCGCTCAAAGAAGTCCGCCACATCTAAGTGGATGATGTCAAATTCATAATCATAGACAAAATTAGCTTTAGGGCCTTTATTCTTTAGATATGCTTGATAAAGCTCAACCGAATGTCTTGGTACATGATAAATTTTTGCTTTATTTTCAACCATTCATCAAGGTGATGGCGCAAGAAAATCAAGGCCTTAGCACAGTCTTGGATAGATGCTTTATTTTTATCTTTAGTGGCGTCTCCAAGACCCATTGCATCTACATGGATTTCAACATCCAACACCCATGTCATATAGTTCTTGCCCGAAGTTTCAAGGGAAACAAACTTTCTTTTCATAATGTCAGTCATAATTAAAAGAAAGGGAGAGAGAAAAGTTATACCTTAATCTTCTCAAAGAGCTTCTTGAGACCGTAGAGTCTCGTGCTGATAACGTGTTATGAAACAATAAAGAACAAGAACAATATTGCAGAGAAAGAGAGAGGAAATTCTTATTGAATTTTTGGGATGAATTAGAATGGAAGAGGACCTCTCTATTTATAGGGAAAGAGTGACTTAGCCACCAAGTAACAAACCCTAGAATCTCTCTAGAATATAGACATTCACCATAAATAGAATTTTATTTATAACACATATCATTTTAATTCCTTGTGTGTCTCCTCTCCTCTTTAAAATTTTAGAAAACAATACTTTCTCGGTCCATAATAACTGACCAATGCTTTTTTATTTTGATTCAAAATAAGTGTCCACTTATATAATAAAAAAAAAGTTAATTTATTTTCTTAAAATTACCCTTATGTACGTCTCCTTAAAAAGTCTTTTAGTCTTTTACTCTTTACATTAACTATGGTGCAACATTTAATTATTAATGGTAGTTTAGTCACACTAACTATTTTTGTATTTTCTTAATGGGTGTGCCCAAAATAAATTGGTCACTTATTGTGGACCGGAGGGAGTATAGTTTTATCGTTGAAGGCTGTGATGGGATGGTAACGAAGTACCTCTTCATCTTTAATAGTTGTCTCAAATTCGAGCTTTAAAAATACAATCGCTTTTGATAATAAATATTTACTCTTTAAAACGAGATTTTTCGACGCGAATTTAAATTAATTGAGTTCTAAAATGGTATCAAACCCAAGTAGGAGCTAGAAAAAGAAGAGTACACTTCGGGGAAGGTGAGCTGCCAACTCTCCTATTCTTGGTTCGGCAGAAAGTTGAGTAATTATTAATACAAATATCTTAGCTAAGATCTACAAAGCTTTTAGCAGAGCCACTGATGTTAGTTTTATAAGTTAAAGTATTGCCGAATTGTACCCACCATAATTTAAAGAAGTGATTTGGAATTTTGTACAACATACATTCCTTCCTTAGTTAATTGCATATACATATTCCATTATATTGTTGGTTTGAAGGTTCCACCTAAAAGTATCTTGTAAAAATATAAAAAGTGTTCGATGAAAAAGCTGCAGCTACTCTCAAAGATGTTAAGATAAGAATGTGGCTAGAATTATCTCATGACGTTCTAAACCTAAGTAATTAACCGCGAACAATTTTTAGGGTAAAGAATTGGGAAGGTGGGGTGATTTTGTACATTTGGATTCTTTAAGGAAAGCATGGTAAATTCTCAGGGGTAAATTGCTTCTCGATCTATAAATGTAATATTAGCCTATTAGGTTGTATAATTTCACGGAAAATTTATACTATTTATTTATCTTTGTTAAACAATTTATTATGCCGAATTTCATATATAAACTGTATTAAGTTTAAACTCTTCTAATCATATTAATTAGTTATAGCTTTGCCTTAATCATGTTTTAAAGTACTTCTACCAAGTTCGAGCAATTAAACATATATAAGTACTTGCATCAAATTGTATTTTTCTACTTGCATGATAGTGATGAGGCCTATAACCTCCTCTTTTTGTTCTCTTAATTGACTAGATTATATATCTTGTTAATCGTAATATTTGCTTTTCTTGGAATGAAAATAAAATAAAAGAGAGCGAGGGGGGAAAAAATGACGAAGAAAAAGGAAATTATAACTCTAATGTGAAAGAAAAGAGAGCTAGGGAGAAAAAACGAGGAGGAAAAAGGAAATTATAACTGTAATGTATGAGTGTGTTCCTTTTTCTTAATATAAAAAGGATTGTATGCAGGTTATTTTGCTTTTCTTGTTTTTTAAACTCAAATTCAGATTCTGTGTGAAGCCACCAAAAGGAGCTTTCGAGGAAGGGAGGAAGAAGAATGTATGTAATAATCAGACAAAATTCCTTTAAACCAACAAAACAGAAAACCTTAAGAGTAAACAATTGGTCATAATTTGGAATGTTTGACTCGGGTTACGTTACTCCATGGGATTAAAGGATCCATTAATTAGGGATTTAATAAGTGATGGAAGGATTTTGTTAATCTTTGAATCATATGATGCCACCTCTTAATTAATTAAGTAGTAGAGTTCCACTTCCATTCCACCACATAATTACTAATTAAGGAGCCCTAATTAATTATTGTCATAATCATTATTTAGGTAACCCTACAAATCAAGGTCTTCTTCATTGGTCTAAAAACTTCCTCTTGGTCAACCACAAGCCAAGTATATCTCCTATAAATGGTGCTGCAAAGCTTTATTGATTATATATGGAGTTAGGTTCAATACATGAATGCTTTATTTCTCTCTCCTCCCCTAAATACATAGTATATAATGTTGTTAAATCATTTCTTATGTATATATCCCTACCCTACTCATTTCACATACAGAAATTCCAGAATTATTCAACCAACCTAGTATATATGTATGTATACTAATTAATGTCAATTATTTCAATCATTGGAGAAAATGAAGGTTTTCTTCTTGACGTGAAATGACAGATATTTTTGTATATACTAAAAGATGATCATAGGAAAATGCAAAATCTCTATTTTCTTGGCGTAATATAACTTTATTTAAGTTTTACCAAATTTCTTCGTTTTTTTATTTAGCCATCCCATATCGCTAATCCAAATTCGTTTATGATATATAGGCCCACTAAATTTTCATAGTGAAACCTTAGTTACGAGTTGAGAGGTTGCAATCATCTAATTACTTTCCTAGTAGTTAGTCAAAATATATATATATAGTCATTTCTTGGTCCTCATTAAGTAAGCGAAAATAAATAAGAGTATAGTCAGCTGAGAGAGGCTGCAGGGAATATAAGATTCAGCTTCTCCATCTAAAATCGTGTTGGTACTAAAGGAAAAGGTGGATCACATGGCACCATGAGAATTGAGAACCTTAGAAGAATAAGAGAAATAAAAATTTAAGAAGAAAAATAGGAAAAGTAGAAGAAATCAGAGAAAATCTATATGGGAAAAATTAAAAGTTAGGAAAGATTTAGAGAATCCTCATTATGTAAACGTTTTCTTGTGCTATATCTACTATGACTCACTAAATCCTTCATTTATCGATTTGATGGAATATTTGCTTACAAATTATGTTTTGTTTTTTTCCCGAATATGACTTGTGACCCTCGATAAATGGACTACTTATATCTCAGTAACAATTATTGATATATTCTTATTATCATCTGTCCAATTTGTCTTTCCTCATGTTTAAGACAATTAAAATCTATTTGATTCCCTCTTCTAAATCCATCTACTACTAATATACATATCTCCACTACTTCTTTCTGTAGTTGGTAAAATGGCTACCCATAACTCCTATTCTTTAATTTATTCTCTGATTTCTCTTTTCCTTTAAATACTTTCAAACCAAAAGATACACTCTTGTAATTACTTTCACGAAACTCTAATATATTGTGTTTAATTAAAAACTACTCTTAATTAAATATTTGATCACTTATTGTGGATCGGAGGGAGTAACAAAGTTGAGGGGCAATCTTGACCCTTTCATATTCAGACCTAGATGTCCATTAGTTTTGAGGGGCATAGTTTTTAAAATCAGAAGGCTAACGGCGAAACCAAAATCAAACAGGTGATATATTTGTTTTATTTTCAATAAATTGAGAAGCAATTTCGACCCTTTTCTTTTCAACTATTCGAGAATTTTCCTGGTTTCAACTATTTTGGTTTAACCTATATATATATATATGTATGAGGCTAGAAAAGAAAGTAACACAGAGGATTATTCTAAATTTGTTGGAGATATTAATTAATGTCATTTGGAAGATCCCATTTTTTGGTATAATCACATGGAAGAGAACGTGAAGTAATACAATTTCCTGATAACAAGGATATATGGCTATTATCAAGGTCAATAATAGTAGTACTAATTAATGAAGATTGGGTTACCATCAAAGGATGTGGTGCAGTGAATGTGGATGAGACTGTTCTTCCTTTAACCAGAGGTCTCAGGTTCGAACCTTGGGTATGGAAAAATTCTTGGTAGGAAGCGCTTCCCCTCGAATAGAGTCCTACGCAGCACGAATCCGGATATAGTCGTGCTCCAATGAGAGTACCGGACATCAGATGGAAAACCAAAAAAAAGAAAGATTGGGTTGTGTGTCCATTAGTAGTAGCAATAACTCACAGAGCTTGAAATGTGGCTAACCTCATTTAATTCCCTTCTGATTTCATTCCTTTCCTTACAACTAATTACTACTACTTCATTCAATTTCTTTGTTTTATGGATAATATGGATATTAATTCAGTTATTGAAGTCGGTAAAGCCGTTTGTCCAAAGCTTCAGTGTCAAGTTATACCTTTTCAATTTATTGCATTATTTCTTAAAAGAATGTAGAATAATTTTAATACTACATAGTAACTAATACTCCCTCCAATTCATAATAAGTGTCCAGTTTATTTTTAACACGCCCATTAAAAAAATACTAAATTCTATAATAAAATACATATTATGACTAAACTACTCCTACTTAACTATTTAATGTGAGGAATACGAAAACTTTTTAGGGAAATGTACATAAGGGTTATTTTGTAAAAACAAATTAAATTCTTTCTTGGTTATATAAATATATATTTATTTTTAACCAAAATAAAAAAGTAAACTGATCACTTATTGTGAACCGGAGGGAGTAGTAATAGTGTGATTAGTCATCTAGAATACCATGTTAGAAGCACTGCACCTGGCAGCCTAAATTTTTTTTACTTTTATCAAAACAACTAGTACTAGTATGTATATTAATATAGTATATAATTTTCAGTTGAACCTTAGATTATTTATTTAACTCTAAACCGAGGTACCGCCCCCCTCTCGTCACGCTAGGGTTTTAGGCACTTAAACCCTTGCAATAATTTTAGTTTCCCAATTACTATGCTTTTTAGAGAGAGAGAGAGAAGGGGAGTTATCCAACCTTTCACACACACAAAATGAGAGTTTAATTTAATTATTTATCTTCTTGCAAAGTGAAAATGAGAATAAAATATTACGTATTTCAACTTAGTTCGTGGAAACAAGACTTAAAACCTAAAAGCACTTATGAAAAAAAATCATTTTTTACAAGCTTTTGCTCTCTGTTTTGCATGTATTATATTAACTACACTTGATGCATGCATTAAACTAAGTTAACAAGAAAAATATTTCATCCAAATCCAAACTATAGTTGCTCTTGCAAACAAGATTTGTTGTAAGATGAACGGTTGAACTGAGACTTATATCGATTTTGAAGATTAACAAACAGTTGTTAAAGAAGTACCAGATCTTTTGAACATATTTATTGTTAAAACTGGGTTGCAAGTTTGTGAAAGCAGATATCGAAAGAACCAGTTCTCTTGAAGTACATTGACCAGACACGGCGAAACTAAATTCCAAATGCAAATCATTAAAGGATTTTGTTTACCTTAAAAACGAATAACAATTGAATTTATACGTGGTTTTAAGGACACGTGATTTTGCTTGGCGAAAATATGTAAATTAATATTGAAATTAACTGAAAATAGAAATAAAAGCAAACCAAATGAGATGTATAGCTTTGGCCCTCGAGCTAGGTCACCCTCGAACCAAATGAATATATTACTGAAAATATGAACGAAGTAATAAAATATTGAGAGCTTAAGAAAAAGGTAATATATAGCTTTGTATTGCGTGATATGATGATTTTACAAATGATCAGGTGTCACGACTCAATTTTTCCTTCTTTGGGCATCGTGATAGCACCTAGTTTTAGGGACTAGGCAAGCCTAACATTTATTGAATAACAACAATAATAAAGGAAATCTAACAGTCTTGATGTAGAAATTTGTATATAATTTATAATTTTCCAAAAATCGGTAGTACAAGTCATAAGCTCTACAGAGTTTGCTACAACTTCTAAATACAACTGTTTGGAAATGAGTAAAATCAGTTTGAATACAAAGTAAGAAGGTGACTCCGAAGCCTGCGAACGCAGCGGCAGGTTTACCCTGATTCTCCTCATCAAGGATCCTCACAGCTACTAACGATCAATACCTGAATCTGCACAAAATGTGTAGAAGTGCAGGATGAGCACACCATAGCGGTGCCCAGTAAGTATCAAGACTAACCTAGTCAAGACACCCACTGGTCTAATAAACTGAACAAGCATAAGTATAGAATGACAGAACATGACATCTATCTAAAGACTACGCGATATGGCTAACAACATAGCAACTGCAATAAGGAAGAAAAATAGCAAGTAATAGCGGAACACCATAATAAGACACAGAAGAATAAACGAAAACACAACCCAAATTCAAAAATCGCAATACCGTAAAGGCAAGAAGTAACTCAGCAACTTCAATAGTTTTCACTTCAGGTCTTAGCTAACAAACCCCAATAAATTAGTCAAATCCTGCAAGTGTAAACTTTCACCCGTAAGTTTTTTTAAATTGAGGTCTTTAGAATAAAATCTTTTCCAATAAGAAATTCTTTTTGAAGTATATTTCCTTCAAATAAATATCCTTCAAACATAGTTCTTTCAAGATAAATACTTTTCAAATATAAGCTTTTCAAATAAATTTCCTTCAAACATAGTTCTTTCAATATCAATTTCAAATATAAGCTTTTCAAATAAATATCATTCAACATAGTTCTTTCAAGATCAATACTTATCAAATATAAGCTTTTCAAATAAATATCCTTCAAACATAGTTCTTTCAAGATCAATACTTTTCAAATATACGTTTTTCAAATAAATATCCTTCGAGTATAAGTCACCATGTGAAACCTAAGCATACAAGATTAGAAGCTCCGAACACAAATGTAACAACAGGGAAAATCTATCGGGATACTGTCCCGTAGTCCCGAATTATATACGGTACAGGAGAAGCTCCCGGAATACGTCTGTAGTCCTTAAGTAAATATGCAGTGCTGGGGGATCTCCCTGAATACGTCCGTAGTCCCAAAGTAAATATGTAGTACAGGGGATCTCCCAGAATATTGTTTCGTAGTCTCAAAGTAAATATGCACTGTTGGGGGATCTCCCGGAACACGTCCGTAGTCCCGAAATACGTCTGTAGTCCCAAAGTAAATATGCAGTGATGGGAGATCTCCCGGAATACGTCTGTAGTCCCAAAGTAAATATGCAGCGCAACCAACAGAGACAACAGTTATAGCACGCCAGAAACCTCGCACCTCACCACCATAAGTACAAAAGCAACAATAATAGTAATACAAAGTACGGCGAGTAAATCAATACATGAACTTTACATCACAAAGAAATAGTAGAACTCATTCACAAGGAATAACCACGGTAAAGAATGCTAGGCATAAAGAGAACAACTTAACCAGGGAAAACAAAAATATAGCAGTGAATCCACAATATTCAAGTCAACAATAAGAAGCCAACACGACTCAATTAGTTCCAAATAAAGGCAGGTCAACTAAGATATAGTTTATCTAAACTCTTTTTGAGGTTGAGCGATTACGAAAGATATTCAACAATTCAAGTAAGGATAAGCAGCAAAAGATAATCATAACACCAATTAAGACTAAACAATTATAGGACGAGATAATAATAATTTCAATTAAAGATAAGCAGTTATGGTAATATAGCATGACAATAGAAGAGGTAAAAATCTTTAGTTAAGTCATATAAGGGTCAAATAGACAGTAAGAGTGAATCCTAAAGCAATTATCTCTAATCAACGCATGTAGAGGTAAACTAGAAAATAAGAACTCAAGCGTATCAAGAACAACTTCATACACGGTGAATATAAAGACCTAAGAACCCTAAAAGGCCAACTTCCCACAAATCAGTCTGAGCACGCACTCGTCACCTCGCGTACACGAACTACAATCAACATAGAAGACTCAAATCTTAAGGGGTAGTTCCCTCACACAAGGTTAGGCAAGATACTTACCTCAAAAACGATAACCTGGTACTCAAAAATGAACTCATCGGGTGGAAAGGCCACCGGACGGCTCAAATCCAACTAAAATAACTTCAAAGCACACATAAAACTTATAAGAAACTATTCCGGATCATAAAGTCTAAATCTTTAAAAAAAATCCAAAAATTGGTCCAAAAGTCGACTTCGGGCCCGCACTTAGGAACCCGACAAATTTAACAAAATCCAAATACTCATTCCAATATGAGTTCAACCATAGAAAAATTATCAAATTCTGATACCATTTCGTCCCTCAAATCATGATTTTTTATTTTAGAAATTTTCTTCATAAACTAACATTTTTCCTCAACCCAAAACATAATTTTAATGATAAAATTGAAGATAAATTCATGGAATACATTAAATACTAGGTGAAGAACACTTACCTAATCTGATTACTTGAAAAACCCACCAAGAATCTCTCAAAACTGAGCTCAGCAAGACAAGTTATGGAGAAAATGGAAAACCCTCGAATATAAACTCTCTGCCCAGACGTGACCGCACCTACGACGAAAATAGCCGTTTCTGCGCAACCGCAGGTGCGCATGACCAACCGCACATGCGCTCCCTCTCGCTCCTTCGCCCAAGGATCTGCTTATGTGGGGCTGCATGTGCGCCCAATTTCTCCGCATCTGCGGAGATTTCCTAGTCCAGCTCCTCTCGCACCTGCGCCTCATTCTTCGCACCTGCGACCATCGCACCTGCGCCTAAGGTCCACATGTCCGATTACACCAGAACTCAGACCTCCCCAAAATAATGGAAATAATGTGCAACCCGTACGAAACACACGTGGGGCCTTCGGGACCCCGTCCAAGCATACCAACAAGTTCTATACCCTAACGCAGACTCGCTCAAGGTCTCAACTCACATCAAACCACGACGAAACTATGAATCGAGCTTATGAACTTTCAAATCTTCCAACCTCTAAAACTTGTGTTGAAACCTATCAATTCAACCCCGAATGACGCCAAATTTTGAAGACAAGTCCCAATAGACATAACGGAGTTGTTCCAACTCTCGAAATCGTATTCCGACCCCGGTATCACCAAAATCAACTATTGGTCAAACGTTTTCACTTTCCAACTTCAACTTTCGCCGAAATGCCTCAAATTATCCTACACACCTCCAAATCCAAATCTGTATGCACGCCTAAGTCCAAATTCACCATACGAAGCTGTTAACATCATCCAAAACTCATTCAGGATTCGTTTACATAAAAAGTCAAATTTCGGTTATATTCTCACCACTTAAGCTTCCAAAACTAGAATCCTTCTTCTAATTCGACTCTGAATAATCTGGTAATTGAATCCAACTATGCACGCAGGTCGATATACATAATGTGAAGCTTCTCAAGACCTTATGCCACCGAATGGAGCTTAAATTCTCAAAACGATCAGTCGTGTCGTTACATCAGGCCCCCTTTATAAAGTAGGGGAGTCTTACTTTTGTTACAACTCTAAATACAATAAGAAATCCCATGATTGGCTAATTAATAGGCTTTATCTTGATATGTGCCAAAATTTCCACCTTGATCCTTGCTCGATTACGGATGTTTTGGCTTACCGTTACTTGACTAGGTAAACTTCCATCGGTCTTGCTCGATCTCTATATTGCTTGGTCTTGATCTTGGTCGATCTCGATCTTGATCGGTATCTAGATTACGAGCTCAGCAATCTAACTACACACTATGGCACGATATAACACGAGGCCGAACCTTGACCTATCATGTTCCAACCTCGTGTAGTCATAAGAAGGGCAGGCCCATTATGACCGTATATAGATAGTCCTCTCGTTTCTGAGAAAGAAGGTGATGAGAAATGATATGAATTTCTGAACTCCATCTTAATGGTTAATGACGTCATTGACGAGCCTGATCATGACGTAAGCAACGAAACGTCCCGTCGGTCCAGTAACCAAGGCATTAAATGCCTGTCAGTTGCTGGTCGGCCACTACTGATTCTGAACCGTCACCTCCAACCTATAAGAACCCTAACTTTTTCTCATTCAAACTTTTGCACTCAACGCTTTTCCTGCTCTTGCTTTCAAAAAATCCTTTCACTTCATAAATCTCATACCCAAATTTCTTGAAACCGCATATCATCCTAACTCTTTTTCTTCTTGTTCATTAATGGCTGAAACTTTTAAAACTGTGCCGTTAATGGCTAAAACTTCTAAAACTGTTCCGTAAAAGGAGGTTGATTCTTCATCACGGCCCGCCTCTGATGAGGCTGCGACGAAGCCCCACCCTGAGGAATTCATTCCGACAGGGTGCCCAATTGTTACTGACTTCAAAATCGAGAAGACTCCATCGGTGCAGGGCTGATGCGATCCGGTCTTGAGGTATATATGCACCATCACCAAAGACATCCTTAAAAAGGTCAAAGAGGAGTGTAATTGGGTGAACAAGGATGTGGTCGTTCCTTCTCCTAAGGAATCAATTACCACTCACGTTGAGGGGTATCTAAGTGTTTACACTTACCCCATCACATTTAGTCCCTTAGACCCCATCATCGTCGCTTTCTGTAAAGGATACGATGTCACCCTAGACCAAATCCACCTTTTATTTTGGAGAATAGTCCTTCTTCTTCATTTTTTCACAAGCAAAATCGAGGGGTGTCCCTTCACCCTCGATCACCTCATGCGCCTTTACAGTACCTGGCTCTATCGAGGAGGACTGATCAACATAAGGTCTCCAATCCCTAGTTGATATTTATTTTAGACATAGGAACTCCACTCCCTAGTCGCTTTTCCAATATAGGGTCTCTACTCCCTAATTAATTTTTATTCTAGACATAGAGTCTCCACTCCCTAGTCGCTTTTCCAACACAGGGTCTCCACTCCCTAGTTGAAGTTATTGTAAACGTAGGGTCTCCACTCCCTAGTCTCTTTTCCAACATAGGGTCTCAACTCCCTAGTTGACATTATTTCAGACAAAAGATCTCCACTCCCTAGTCGAGTTGATCTTAAATGAAGGATACACCATCCCAAAGAATCATTTTTTTCCCAGGGTACACCAATCCTGACCTTTTATTGCTTTCAATAATGTAATATAGAATTTTGTTACAAATAACTCACGAAATTTTCTAGTGAAAACTGGGGCAGAAAAATTTTGTTCATTTGTTTTTTTTTTTTGGTGCCTGAGCAGGTTATATATCGAGGCACAGGGTTCGAGATGACCAAAAAGAAGTCTCGATCCAAAATAAAGAAAAGAAAAGGAAAAGAAGTGAATTCAAAGTGCAGAAACGGGAAAAAAGATATGGATTGCTCAAGACATGACTGAAGTCACAAGCTTTGCATGTCCCGTCTTGATCCGAAAAAGAAGAAGAAGAATGAACTAGCACCTGCAGCTAGCAAGAATCAATATTCATATCAGAGTCTGCATGAAGGACCAATCAAGACTCAAGATTAAATTTTAGAAGACTTATAGATAGGAATCTTGTAATTCATAGTTGATAGGATTGTTTAGTTTATTTTGATTTTATCTAATAACAGGACCACGGACCGGAGCCAAGACGGAACCTCACTCGACTCAGCGACTCAACATTCCACTACTCTATTTGAACTACGCGCGACCTAATTCACTTATAACCCGGGATATGTTGGATGTCCAAAACCAGGACTCGGTTGCACTCACTTCTCTTTTCTTTGTTTCTTCCTTTTTTGAATAATGGTATAGTCAAAAATTAGTCATGCGGCTCACCTTGTATTTACCTAAAAACTCTTCATGTTTCCAAGCAAAGAGGGGCAGCTGTGAGCACCTAATTTTTTCCCCACATAGGAATTTACTCCTAAAAATAGCCTAAAATATTTTTAATTTCTTTTATAGCAGTTTAGGAACTTTTCTTTTATTTATTTTGCATTTATTTGCATTGTTCATGCATATTTAGCAATGTTGTAAATCATTTTTTTTAAATATTAAAAGTGCTTTATCTTCCATTTAGTGTTAATTGCATTTAGGAATTAATCATAGTTTAAAATGATGACTAAAATAAAAATCACAAAAAATACACATTAGCTTTAATCAATTAGTTTAATTAATTAGTTAAAATATTAGTTAGGTCGTTTTGGCAAAACAAGTCCAACTAGAAGTAATGTGACTATCTTTGAAAGATCAAATAAAAGAGGAATAGGGTGTGCTGCTTCTTGTTCCAAATTGGCTCAGTTTCAGCGGCCCAAAAATCGCACAAGCCTAGTCGCCATCTGCCCGACCCGCCTGGCCCAATACCCCTCTCTTCACTTACTTAACAAACCCTTTCTCTAAAGAAAACCCTAGAGATCTAACACCAAAAAAGGGGTTGTGCAGCTCGTTCCTCTAAAACACAAAAGTAGCAGCTTTTTGTTCAAAAAAAACACACACCCACAATAGAGAGATGAAGGGGAAAAACAAAAAAACACGAGAGGGCACCTGTGAGATCAAAGAACGAGAAACGGGAATTTCACTCCCAACTCGTCGTTCAAGTTTCATCTCAAAAATACAATGAAACCAGCCCCAAAATTACCCCTCAATAGCCGCAATAGAGTCACGAAAAAGCCGCGCGCTGAGCAGAATTGAACCTGATCCGTTCTGGGAAGTCACCCACAGGGATGAACCGGTCATAGAGAGATCGAATGAAAATGAATCGGGGATTAACCCCGAGATCATAAAGATGCTCGAGGAACTGACAAAATGGGTAGAATCAGGGGGGAAGAAAATCGAAGCTAATGAGAAAAAGGTGGAAACCTACATTTCCAGGTTCGGCCAAATCCCAGGAGCACCACCGATATTGAAAGGCCTGGATTTCTAGAATTTCGTGCAAAAACATTTTCCTCCATGCGTGGATCCAAATCCCATCCCTAATAAGTTCTGCATGCCCGAGATTCCTAACTACAATGTAATGACAAATCCAAATGAGCATGTGACCTCCTACACATGTTTCATCAAAGGGAACGACTTGGAGGATGATGAGATCGAGTATGTCTTGTTGAAAAAGTTTGGGGAGACCATGTCAAAAGGAGTTTTGATATGGTACCACAACTTACCTCCTAATTCTATTGACTCGATTGTTATGCTTGCAGATTCCTTCGTAAAAGCACACGTCGGGGCTATAAAGGTCGAGATTGGGAAGTCAGACATTTTCAAAGTAAAATAGAAGGATAATGAGATGCTCAGAGAGTTTGTGTCCCGGTTTCAAATGGAACAGATAGACCTGGCAACGATCGCTGATGATTGGGCCTTTCAGGCTTTCACCCAAGGACTCAACACTCGGAGCTCGTTGGCTTCATAGCAGTTGAAACAAAACTTTGTAGAATATCCGATTGTCACTTGGGCCGATGTCCATAACTGATATCAATTGAAAATCAGGGACAAAGATGATCATCTTGGGGGCCCCTTCCGCATCTGTGTATCCTGTTAGAACCATCGACAGAGCCAACAGAAACAAAGATCGTGAACTGAGATCTAACAGGGATCGGTATCATCCGTACAATGGAGACCGAAGAAGCAGTGGGTCCGTACGGAACCCTATAAGAATTGAAAGGAGAAATGACTGAGGTCCGAGCAGCCAGGGACTCATGAGAAAAAGCATCTTTGATAGGCCCGTCGGTCCTAAAGAAGCGCCAAGATTATCAAAGTACAACTTCAATGTCGATGTCGCAGCTATCGTATCTGCCATCGGGCGCATCAAAGATACCAAATGGCCTAGCCCTTTACATTCCAATTTGAACCAAAGAGATCCGAACCTAATGTGCAAATATCATGGCACTCATGGCCATAGAACAGAAGACTGCCGACAATTAAGAGAAGAGTTGGCTCGGCTGTTCAACAACGAACATCTCCGAGAGATCCTGAGTGTTCGAGCCAAGAACCACTTCATGAACAGGGATTCTAATAAGTAGACCGAGCAGGAGAAACCTCAACACGACATTAACGTGATCATCGGTGGGGTCGACATTCTCAGGGGCCGATGTTGAAGTGCACCAAAGTATATATCACAAGGGAAAAACAGACTCGGGATTACGGGCCAGAAGAAACCTTGTCTTTCAATGATGAAGACACTGAGGGGATCGTGAAATCCCATAACAATGCGCTGGTAATATCAGCACTCATAAATAAATCTCGAATAAAGCGTGTGTTAATTGGTCCAGGTAGCTCAGCCAACATCATCAGATCGAGGGTCGTGGAACAACTCGACCTACAAGATCAATTGTACCTGCGGTCCGAATCCTGAACGGGTTAAACATGGCATGCGAGACCACTAAAGGGAGATAACATTAACGGTGAACATCACCATAACGTACAAGAATCCAAGTTCTATGTAATCAAAAGGGATATCAGATACAACGCTTTGTTCGGGAGGCCATGGATTCACAACTTGAGAGCAATACCCTCGACACTGCACCAGGTGCTGAAGATCCCAACACCCGAAGGAATCAAAATAGTTTATGGAGAACAACCGGCCTACAATGAGATGTTCGCAGTCGATGAGGAGATATCGACATCCACAATATCAACATCGAAGGATCCGAATCGGATGGTCAAAGACGGGTCCAAATAGCAATCACTGATACCAGCCTCAATATAATTGAAGGAATTAGGGGTGGACAAGGACGACGACTACGACGCCCCCAGATCTTTCATATCCCCCAGCGATTCGATTCTACAAAATTGACTATCGACGAAATGGAGCAAGTCGTACTAATTGAACACTTGCCCGCTCGAAAGGTATACCTGGGCATGGGGTTAAACCTCGGGCTCAAGAAAAAACTCATTCGATTTATTATAATTAACGAATATTATTTTTCTTGGTCCCACATTGATATAACAGGGATCCCACCGGAAATAACCACTCACAAGCTAAGCCTGAACCCGAAGTTCCACCCAGTCAAGCAGAAAAGGAGACCTAGTCCAAGGTCAAACATGTTTTTATCAAGGACGAGGTATCTAAACTCCTTAAAATAGGGCTCATTCGGGAGGTTAAATGCCCGGATTGGTTAGCGAACGTAGTGGTAGTCCTTAAAAAGAGGAATAAATTAAGAATGTGTGTACACTATAAGGATTTTAATAAGGCATGTCCCAAGGACTCCTTCCCTTTGCCCAATATCGACCGTATGATTGATGCCACGGCCGGCCATGAGATCCTCATTTTTCTCGACGCCTACTTGGGGTACAGATGAACTCGGGCGACCAGGAAAAAATCTCCTGCATCACTAAGTACGGCACTTACTTCTATAATGTGATGCCATTTGGATTAAATTCTAGTGTCACTTACCAACGCCTAGTAAACCGGATCTTCGAGGAACAAATAGGAAAATCAATGGAGGTTTACATTGACGATATGTTGGTTAAGTCCCTTTGAGCAGAGGACCATTTGAAACATTTGCAGGAAACCTTCAACACATTGAAGAGGTATAATATGAAGTTGAACCCAAAGAAATGTGCATTTGGAGTTGGATCCGGTAAATTCCTCGGATCCATGGTATCCAACCAGGGAATCGAGATCAATCCCGACAAGATCAAAGTCATCAAAGATATCACGGTTGTGGACAACGTGAAGGCCGTGCAAAGATCAACCAGACGGATATCCGCCCTGGGGCAATTCATATCGAGGTCCTCTAACAAGAGCCGTTGATTCTTCTCACTATTGAGGAAGAAGAATAACTTCTCATGGACACCGTAGTGCCAATGGGCCTTGGAGGAAATCAAGAGGTATCTATCAAGCCCACCTCTGTTTCATACTCCGAAGACAAACAAGTAGAATCAACCAACAAAACCATACTCCAAAACCTCAAAAAGAGGTTAACCGACGCCAAAGGAAAATGGAAGGAAATCCTGCCTGAAGTCCTATGGGCATACCGTACGACCTCGAAGTCCAGTACCGGGGCCACCCCATTCTCGCTGGTTTACGGCATCGAATCTCTAATACTAGTCGAAGTTGAAGAACCAAGTCTCAGGTTCCCATATACAACCAAGGAATCAAACGACGAGTCCATGAATACATGCATGGAGCTATTAGATGAAAGGTGTGAAGCCGCCCTTGTCCGATTGGCCGCCCAAGAACAGAGGATCGAGAGGAATTACAATCGAAGGACCAACCTTCGACACTTCAATTTCGGGGACTTGGTGTTAAGGAAAGTCATGGTAAGCACCTAGAACCCGAGCGAAGGGAAGCTGGGGCCGAGCTGGGAAGGACCATATCAAATTATCGAGATCACCAGAAAAGGATCGTACAAACTCAGAGCAATAAATGATGAACAATTACTGAAGCTATACACTGCTAAGGTGCGACCTTATTCGAACTAACAGTTGCAGGCAACCGTTAAAGTACGATACAACTTTTAGGCATGATAGCACGCGTTGCACTCTTTTCCCATAAACTGTTTGTCCCAAATGAGTTTTTCGGCAAGGTTTTTAACGAGGCAACAGTAAATCGTGCTAACTTAGAATTGAAGGCCGTTTACGAACCGGTGTTAAAAAATACAACAACAATATTCGAGGCTTCCCTATGATTGTACTCGAACACTAGGGAGCATCACCGCCGGACAATGACTTTAGCAAGGAAAGAAACTTTATGACCGAACA
Source organism: Nicotiana paniculata (assembly GCA_005239505.1). Taxonomy (NCBI): domain Eukaryota; kingdom Viridiplantae; phylum Streptophyta; class Magnoliopsida; order Solanales; family Solanaceae; genus Nicotiana; species Nicotiana paniculata. Next base: position 38,060 of record ML319546.1, on the reverse strand, counting down.
GTCTCGGCTCGATTTATAGGATTTACTGTAAGGGCCAAATAGTCATATGAACGGTGCCCACATAGACTGCTCGAGCCTTTACATATATCTTGTACACACGTGTAATTGAATATATTACGCACAGATATAGAAAGAAGTTTCTACCTTGCAGATAAATATCTTGTCCCCTAAAAATCTTTTCCTCTTACGAAATTTCCTACATTCGATCCCCTAAAGATATCGAGCCCAAGGGCCGCCTTTATCTGGGTCCAAAGGATCGTTCTCACTCGGGGAATTCCATCCAAAGACAAACTCGGACGGCCCGGGCTATCAGAGCTTGGAGGCACAAGACCTATTAGGCAGCGCCACAACCTGAAGGCTACGGTCATCCCCACTCAGGTACTGTTATCTTAGGCAAGCCCGAATAACTCGGGGTAAAAAGTCCACTAGGCAACACCTGAACTAAAAAGCTACGTCCATACTAAAATGACTCGAAGACGTCCGAGACCTGTAACAAAGTACAAGGCCTTCAAAATTCCTAAAACAGTTCTAAAGGCTACCCTAGGAAAACTATAATTAATTATAAGTACTTTGGGGAAAAGTTTTCGGTAATAGCGAACCCCCACGTTGCCTTAAACAAAATAATTCGAAGGCAAGCCCTGTTCGAACCTTCGAACATGACCTAACTATTTCATGCTAAGGCAATTCGATCTTTGCAAACATAAAGAATAAAGCAAAGGAAAACAAAACTTAGAAATTGTCGAAGGGAAAAAAGAAGCCTTGTATATTATATATATATATATATATATTATTTACAAATGCCTAACGGCCTTGACAAAAATTACAAAAGTACAAAAATACAAAAAACAAAGGAAAATGTACAAGGCACTTAAACGGCCCGATCTTCACCGGATCCCACCTCGTCGCCAGGGTCTTTGGAATCTCCTCCACCCTCGGATCCGCTCAACCCTCGGATTCTTCTTTATCCTCGGGATATACCAACTTCTTGGCCTCAGCTTCGAGCCCCTTATCTCTCTCAAATTCGGTCGGTATGTTGAAACTCCGAGCATGAATTTCCTCGAGGGCCTCCCTTTGGGATTGCCGCTTCGCGTGCTCGACGATATCCTTCGATCGTTCTTGGGACGCCTCGGCATCGGCCTTATATTGAGCCACCATTTCGTCGACATCAACTTTAACCCCCATAACCACCGACTTGGCCATTTCAAGCTCCTTGGAAAGAGTCTCTCGATCAGAGATGCCCGGTCTTAGCTAAGACTGGAGCTCCTCAACCTTTTCCTTTGCTGGCCGAAGCTGGTCCTCGGTCGAAGTCAACTACGCCCGAGTAGTCTCCTTTTCCAATGCTAGGCGATCCATCATGCCTCTCCATTCTTCGGTCTCGGCCTTGACTGCAACCATCTCGGCTCGGAGTTGGTCGATCCGATCGATCTTCTGTTGGACTTGCGGATTCCAACCATTAGTCACTGAGTCTAGATCATCGTCACTAACCTTAAATATTTTTACTTGCTCGACAAGGTCGGCATGCTCCTTCTGAGCCACTTTCAGCTCAGCTTGGAGACTCTTAGCCTCTCCTTCACGCTGCTCGCTGAGAAGTTTGTAAACTTCTTAGTGAGCCCTCGGACGGCTTCAAGATGATTCAGCTCGTCCCGATATCGAAAAAAAGTTTCATGGTGAAGTACCGAGGGCTACAAACACGAAATAAAAATGTCAGGGTTATATATGAATTAGTCTAAGTACAAATTGAAGTAATCAAGAGATATCCAAAGTTACCCGGCAGGGCACATCTACCTCGTTCACCTTGGCTTGGTCTTCCTCGGTCACCAGACACTGAAGGTAACTAGCCACCCCTGCAGGGACGGGGAGGACCCGGGCATCCTCCGGAACGGAGATGATGATGGATCGCTTCCAGTCAGGATCCACACTCGGAGTTGGGAACTGGTTGATCACTTTCGGGCTTGAGAAATGCTTGCTTGCTCCCGAAGATGGATTCTTCTTCGGCACCTCTAAGTCACCCAATCCAGTGACGTCCTCCGTGGAGGTAGAATCCACGCCATTAGAAAAGCTACAAAAGGGGTCGTCCACCCATGGGCCCCCTCATTGGGGTGTTCTTTCACCGTTTGGGCCTCGTAATACATGAACTCGATGAACGAGGGTGACTCAGTGACACCGAGTACTTCCTTCGGGGCACTGCCCACCTCTCGTTAAACCTCGGCCACAGCCTCCTCGTCGGCCTCCCAAGCTTGAGGTAAATCAGCCTCGCCTCTCTCTGGTTCGGAGGCCCCTTTCCTCTCGAGCTACAACGGCTCACGGGCCACCAGATCAAAGGCTTCTCCTTCTTCTTCGGACTCGTCCCTCAGCCGATAGAGTGAGTCCGAGGATGGTGCTCGGGCTTTGATACTTTCTTTAGACTTGCACACCAGCCTTCTTCTTGTTTTCTTCTTCTCTGAGCTCAGAGAACTCGGAGCCCTCTTTCTTTTCTTCTTTTTGCCCTGTCTCGGAGTAGGGGACACGGTAGGTAAGTCCTCGTTACCGGCTTGAGGCCTCAGTTCAACATCCTTGGATAAACCTGTGAAAAGAAGTAAAGGGAGTAAGGACTTAATAATAAAAGAGGAATCAAAATATTACCTTCTCAGGAAAGGAGTCTCACCATAGGAATGTGTCTCCCAACAGCTCTTCGAGAGCTTGCGCCATGAGCGCTTGGATTAAGGCATTTGTGATACCATGCCCTCAACCCGAGCGATGGTTGCGCCACCATAAAACACTGGTAAGAAAGAAGGAAATAAGTATGAAATATACTTACGTGATGTATTCCACTTCTCGGGAAACGGCATGCGCTCAGCTGGGATCAGTTCCAAAGTCCTCACTCGGACAAAACGGCCTTGCTAACCCCGATCCCGGTCTTCATTATTACTCAAGAACGGATCCTTGTTGGCCCGGTGCACGAACTTTATTAGTACCCCCCCCCCCCCTAAAAGATTCAGGGATTATACAAGCGTAGAAGATGGTCGACGATGAATTAGCAATCATCGATTCTTCTAACAAAGAACCGGAGGAGGATCACGATCCTCTAGAGCGAAGGATGAATCTGACTGAGGCATACCTCGTACCTCTTGCAGAATTCATCGATGACCGGGTCCATCGGGGCCATTGTAAAGGGATAAGTGTAAACATTTTGGTATCCTTCGACATGGGTGGTGATGGCTTCATCGGGGTCAGGGATCAGTATGCCCTTACCGGCCCAGTTGCAGTCTTTTCGGACCGTAGGGAGGACTTCCTCAGTGATCGAACATATGTATCTCGAGACCTCCTCACACCGGTCTTGTACGGAGGAAGGTTTTTCAGCCTTGAAATCGGTGATTACCGAGCATCCTCTAGGGATGAACATTTTCAAAGGGGGTTCCGGTACTGGTTCATCAACGGCAGTACGCGAAACAGTTTCTTCAGCCTTAGTAGCCGGCCGCGAAGTAGAAGGTGTTTCTTTTGGGGGAATGGTTTTTGAAGTCTTTTCCATTTCTTTAAAAAAAATAGAGGAAAAATAGAGGAAGAAAGGAAGTTGAAGGAGTGCACTTGCTGGCTTGAGATGGAGATGTACGAAAGTTCTGGCAAAGGATCTCAAATAAACTAGAGTATCATTGCTAGCAAGTATTGAAATTTCAAAGATACGAGGGTAGAAGGTTTGGATGTAAAGTTAAAATGAGCAAAGGAAGAGGTATTTATAGTATTTCAACGGCGGTTTGCATGCAGGAATGGCCGGTTGGCACTGACATGCATTTAATGCCATTAAGACTTGATTGGCGAGATGTTTCGTTCGGTTTGTCATTTCTGTCACGGGATATCGAAGTAAGAATCGGAAGCTCATGTCCTTTATCATCGTCTACCCTCCGAAAAATGAGGGGACTATCTGTATACGATCAAAATCGATCTCGCCTAGGACATGGTTGGTCAGGCTCGAAACATGGCAATAAAGGACTGAAGATCGACTCCAAGTCCCACAGGGCTAGAACTCGGGGATAGAACGCATGCCTTCGAGAATGTCAAGGCCGTGATCCCGTAATCGATCCTAGACTCGAACGAGCTCGAAGAAACATTGTTAGCATAGCCAACAGAAGATCGAAATATTCGTGACCGGTCGGATATTACGGCAGGAATCTCGGCATGTATCAATAAGGAACCGACAATCAGTAAATCAAGAGATCTTTTACCTTTTATAGAAGTGTACCTAAAATAGGAGTTCTCTACTATATAAAGGGGGCCTGATAATTCATAAAGGACATGGTAACACGCTCTCCAAAGCAATATATCATCATTTTCTTTATTATCAGTTCTTTTGCTTTCGTTCATCAATGCTTGTTATTACGAGCCTGGATCGAGGGAAAATATCTCATTAAGGCTTGAATCGTCTTCCTTGTGTGGTTTGAGCTTTCTTTATCCTTATTCATTTAATCAACTTTATTTATTGCCTTGTGTCAAATAAATCCGCGTATCCTTAAAATCACTTAAAAATTTAATTGTTATCCGATTTTGAGGGTAAACGATAGGCCTAAATGATTACGTTGTATAGTTGGAAACCATCACAAGTACGGTTCGCCTACTTATATTGTGTCATCCAGCGAAGCCAAGAAGAATGTGACTTGCGCATATACAATTGACTCTTTTTTAATAGAATTAACAAAATGAGATATTTAAAGCGTAATAAATGATAGTTTAGATAAATATATACTTTTAATTAAATTATTAATTAAATATTTTTCGCAAGAGGTATATATAAATAAGAGGTAATGCTACTTAGACCATTAATTTAATTTACGCTATGAATAACAAATATAACGATCTTAGTGAAAATATATTTTATTAATTAAATGTAATGGGGTGTAAGCATATCCTAATTAAGTTCAAAAGGCCACAAAAGAAAATGAATGGCATCCATTTTTATAATAGCAAAGGGTCACTTAAACAGAAGGGGTCGTTAATTAGGGATCCTCGATCGAAACTAACAACCACAAGAATAACTCATTCCCCTAAAGCAGGCTCCTTAATAGGATAATGAGGTAGACATACAGAGGCAGTACTAGAATTTGAAGTTTATGAGTTTTTAATTTGTCATCAAACTTATAATTTAACTTAGTTATTGAATTTACAATTAAAAAATTATTCACATTTATAATATAAGTACATGGATCAAAACAAAAACTATTGAGTTTGTCCAAACTCAATAGTTTTGCAACTTGCAGTCTGCATAACATTTTACGTGGAATCTCAAAGGATACATGCATGCAACCATATATACCCATTGACTTTAATTAATTAATGTATTAAATTATTCACTAGTTTTGGTTATTCTTCAAAACTAAACAACGCAGAATTCGAAAATGTTAGGTTCATTGTTTACTCTACTTACAAGAAAATATATTAAAACTAAGAGTACTATAACGGGAGAATTAATGAGGGAGTGAGTTTTAGCGAGTGAGCACATGGCATCGATGCAATGGTTGAAAATATATATAATGAATTAATCATCGAGAGTTTTAGGAGTGTAGGTGATGGAGCACATGCATGGGCAGTGGCCGATCGCGGCGTTGGTTAATTACAATTTTACGTGTATATGCATGTTCTTTTTTTCCTTAATTAATATGATTTTATTTGGACCGTCCATAAGTTTTAATTTCCAGTGGATGGTTTTAATTAATTTTTTTTCTTTGATAAGAAGTAATATATCCATGTGAACCCTTGCAAATGGGGTCTTGGCCCTATATATCACTTTCTTAATTTAGAAAGTAGTCTTTCATTTATGACAATGTGGTGAATATATCATAAGTAAAAAAGGGTCAGGAAGTAGGGTACGTTTATTTCCTCTTTGATTTGTTACATATAGAGAAGTAATGTAAGAGGGGAAAAAAGAAAACTAAAAAATGATTTAATTATTGTTCAAAGTAGTTAAACCTGCTGATTTCTCTGTAGTAATACAATTTAAATATCTCTATTTGTTTAAGTTACACACTATAACTCCCATCATATGATTTCAATTATTCTAGAGCCTAATAAGTTATAAAGACAAAAATTGTGTTCGATTTGGTGCAAACTATAAATATTTTCATATAAAACCTAAGAGAAACTTTATACATTAAACAAGTAAATTCTTAAGTAAAATTTTAATTCGAATCTGTCGATTTTATTTTTGCGTCAGAATCACCAATTGATTTGGCCAATGTATTCTCCTGTTTCTTTTTTCCACAAACTGGGAAATAACTGAATCCTAATCCTATTTGTTTCGATGAATTAATCCACCACGAATAGATTCCAAATCATTTTTTATCCCAAAAAAAAAAAGAAAAAAACGATTCCATATTATTAATGCAGTCAAACTTAATTTGTTTTCTCTTATTCTTACATGAGAGAGAACTGAACCTTTTATTCTAAACTTACCAAAAAAAATAAAAAAACACAAGGAAAAAAAGTGCATAACTAACAAGATAACTATAATAACGGTAACCACATATTATACCAAAATGCTTAATTAATTTGGAACATGAAGAAAAGTTTGACCAAGATTTACAAAGGAACTAAAAAAAAAATGAAACAACACATGAGACCACATGGAAATGGCATTTAGACTTCACAACGACTATTAGCAAGAAAATAAGTCAACCTAATTTATATATGGTTTCTGATATACCAAACTATGAATCTAATAATTAACATGTGCTATAGCTGAGATGATCATATGAATCATCTTAATTGTTTCATTACTAGTTTTACTTGTAATTAAATGTTCTCTTGACCAAACCCCTTTCATTTCTCTAACTCTCCACCAACACTCATAATGTAATAGTATTAAAAATAATAACTGTAGGGCTTTTTTCCCTCTAGTTGATTAAGTTGCAAAACAAAACAAAAAAAAAAATTTAAGTTGTTTAACTGATATTGACCAAGAAGTGTTTTTAATACAATGCTAGTTGCCTACATAATCTGTGACTGGTCTTAATTCTCCACACAAAAAAAAAAGGAAAAAGACAATAAATAAAATAAAAGAATTGAAAAAAAAATGTCATTACTTATCTTTTTCAAATAATACCAACTCAAAATTAAGGAAACGCGGTTCGGCTCCAAACTTGGTTGGTAATGCATTGATAAGAATTAAGCGTAGATCCAAAGCATTCGAATTTAAAGAATTATTTCTGATTATCAGCTAAATCCTTTCACAAGAATTAGATCAAATAAAATAAAATTTTATCTCTTTGACATGTCAATTACATTTTAAATCAATTGGCAAAGTTTGCCAACTACAAATAATTAAACAATGACTAGTAGAAATAACATCGACTAGCTAACATCAAAATTAAAGTCGCAGTTATAGTACTAACAAATCTCCATGTCCTGAAATAGAATATATACACATTTTGAGGAATAGAATTTTATGAAAATGTAAAATGGACGTAGAAGAAAAGTAAAATTAGCACATATCAATTTCAAAACAGAAAATTTACAAAATAAGTAGTTGTTATAAAAAAAGCAATTTTTAAAAGTTTAGCCAAACAAGATATCCATACGTCTCAAAATGCTTCTACCTCCTGCTATTCACATTAAGCAAAATTTGAGTCAACATTTTAAGATTTAAATTTTTGTCAAATTGACCCTCGCAAAAATTGCAAGTGAAAAGTATTTAACAAGTTGGACAGAAGGAGTATGTATCTTTTTTTTCTCTAGTGTCTTTAGTTTTTCAATATTTTAAGAACATTTAGCAACTTGGATTAATAACAGATTGGGCCCTGATGCTTGACACTATCAGGCCATTCAAACTTAGGCCTATGCTAAGGCCTCATTTGTTTGCACTTAATGGAGGTCTGAATCTTAATCATTCAGATCTCAGATATTAAGTGCGTTTGTTTTTAAAGTCTGAATCTTAATTATTCAGATCTTAATCATTAAGTGTGTTTGTTTTTTTTACTTCACAACCACTTAATGGGTCTGAATAGGTCTGTATGATTAAGATCTATAACAGAGACTTAATTTCATTAAGATGCTATCAGATATTCATTATTAACTGCCGCCACCACCTACCATTATCAACTACCACCACCACCACCATACTCAACCATCACCACAACCCCACCACCACCATCACCACTCTCCACCACCACCACGCCACCATCATCCTCAATCATAGCCGCCACCATTATTGACCATCACTACCCACTATCCCCACCACTCTGATAACCATATATTATTCTCACCCGCAATCAACACTCATCCACCTCAACTACCACAACTGGCCACCCAATCACCACCAACAACCATAGCCGACACTACCCATTATTATAACCTACCACCACCCACCTACCACCTTTCTTAGTCACAACTACTACTATCACCCGCCTTTATTAACTATCACCACCCACCACCACTATCCTCAATCATAAGCGGCACCACTACCAATCACTACTAGCTACTAGCATGAACCACCATCATCAACCAAAACTATCACCAACCATCGTCTCTATCACCCGTTAGCCATCACCACCAACAACTATCATATTTTAAAAAACTATATAGTTTATTGATAGAATATTAGATTAGTTAGTATTTCATTTGAATTTTATGTTTATTAATTTTCAAATAAAGATAAATTTTATACATTCAGATGTTAAAAATCAAACAGTCTTAATTATTTCTATTAAGATCTTAATACACATCTTAATATATTCAGATGTGTATTCAGATTCAGACGTCTTAATCTTAATAAAAACAAATGAGGCCTAACTCTTGCTCAAATTCCTTCACACAAATAGCCGGTCATATTCATTGTTTACTTTTTCTAGCCATATACATTATTTATACGTTGATTATACATAATTATACATATATAATACATAAATTATGCATATATTATATTTCAATCGGTTATTCTTAGTTTAAGCGATTGGGTGGGCTATTATTTGGGTTAATTCTTCTTCCTTTTTTATTTAGGTTAACTCTTTAAAAAAGTATATTTGAAAGAAGAGCGGTTATTCTTATTTTTTGCTGTATTATTTTAATCGTGTGGTCCAGATCAATCTTTAATGGAATGGATAGGGTGAATCTTTCATGAGACATTATTGAGAATGTTGAATGGGCCAATTCTTGAAAGAAGAGCCACAAATTTGCACACGAATGTGATAAAATCCTATTTATACGATGAGAAATATAGGTAGATTTTGTGCAGCAGTCACATTGCCATTAATTGGATAATGAGTAACCCATTTGGGTTTAGAATCATTTTCAACGTTCAAAAGCCATCAACTTAGACAAACCTCACCAATAATACAAATAGTAAAAAAAAGTATTGTCGGTCAACCGTTTTTTTGGGTGGAAAAAGAAGCAAAAGTTCTTTTGGAGTAAAAATATCATCCGCTAGTCAGTTTTTAGATTGGTCATTCAAAAATAGTTACCATTTGTCAAGTTATTAAAAAATAGCCACTATTTTACTTCAACAGAGACAGGTCCAGCATAATATATTGGTGTTCGGTGTATGAACTTCCAGCATAATATGCTGGAACTCCAACACGCGGAAAGTTCCAGCATAATATACTGGAGATTCGAGCACCTTTGTATGAACTTCCAGCATATTATACTGGACCGGTATACTTATACTGGAGTTCCAATATACTTATGCTGGAACTCCTATATAATATACTGGAGTATTTTTCGGATTTTGAATAGTGTTTTCGTTCAGATTTATCTTTACATGAAATTCCGATTACTTTTGAAAGTGGCTAGTTTTGAAAGCACTTGTAAATCTGGTTATTTTTTGAATTTCTCCCACGTGTAGAGAAATATAAGAAAATACAATGTAATTTGTGAATAATTGAGAAAAAAGATAGAAAATGTATGGTGAGCGTGGACTTAGTATTAACCAGGAGAATCTTGAAGTGACAGCAAGAGCAAAGAAGAATACGTTTAATGGAAAATGGACGAATTACAGGGTGTTTGGATAACTCAGTCAGCTGAAATTCAGTTCCTTATAACTCCATCTAATTCTTGATGGGGCAAAAGTGTAACTGGTCCAATTCTTTTTCATTTCTCAATCCCTAGTGTTGAACTGTCAACAACGTACTACTTAACAATATCTTGGACTAGTATAAGCTAGAAGAATGTCAATATACGATATTTAATGCCAATCAAATACTTTTATCTAGAGTAGCTAGGGTTTTAACAGAATTTTAATTAGCATTGAGACGACAACAGCTTACGGTGTTCATGTTTATAACTTGTACGTTGTTTTCCTGAATTGTGGGTTGTAAAAACAAGGAAGGTGGTCCAGTAAGTGTAGCAAATTAATAGTAAGGTCCCAAAACCCTCATGGAGGAGTCTGCTTAATTTTAATAAAACCATGTCACACATTCTCATCGGGTCCCAAAACGCCAACTCTGCAAAAGCTTTCTTCATTTTCAGATATACGTCAATTTTTTGCATTAAATTATGTTGCAAATTCAACTAAAACCTAGTCCTATCCACCCAATGATTATGCATGGTTACCTTCTTACAGGCAGCTACCCTTTTTTATTCGGTGTCGGTATTGGGGTATTATTATTTTTACCGGTGTCAAAAACTATTTACATTTAGTAGCTAAAAAAGTATATAATTTTTTGTATATAACATACAAAATATATATACAAAGAATATACTTTTACGGCTGCTAATTCGAATCCACACCACATAAGACTTATTAAAGGGGAGTACTTTCCACCAAAAAAAGTTGTCATTTCTAGAGCTCAAAGCCAGGACATCTAGTTAACGGTGGAAGCATCCTATCCATCACATCAGAATCCTTAATAAGGGCAAGAATCGGAAGAGAAGAAAATCTCTACTTCTTTCCCGTAACTCTTGATTTGTTTACAAATGAATTACTAGTGGTAGTTAACCTATTTATAATATTGGAAGAAACAGACTTAAATGCAGTGAGAATTTTATACTAGTCTGATCTGATCTTGCTTGAGATTGAGGCATAGGTTATGTGACGGGAATCTGAATTAGTCGAGCCAATTAGGTTCCGGATGTTATACCAAAAAATATTACCTGAACCTTCAGATAAACTAGTTTAGAGCCAAACTAGGGATGTATGTGGTTAACTAGTTAGGTTAAGAAATGAGTCAAAATAACCAGAGAATAAAATCCTTATAAATAAGGTTGCAACACAATTGTACAAAATCAACTTTTATATGATTTTTCATAAGACAATAGTTGAGTTCAATGTTTCTGTTTCATTACATAAATGAAATTTGGACAGAATACAAAACTTGGACACCCATCACTTTGCCCCCTATTTTTTCCTAATAAAAGAATGCTGCTATTCTTTGCACCAAAACGAATACAAAACTCCCACTACTTGCTGACTGAACCTTTATGCTATTGAAATTTTACAATTATAAACAAACGAACAAAAAAAAATACTGTATTATTTTACAGCAATCTATATTGGGTAAAAAAAATTGAAAAGGGAAAAAGAAGAATGAATATACAACAAATTGAATATATCCAGCTAGGACATCTTTCAACAAATCTGTAACGATAATGCACGAAACCCTCGAGTTTCCTAGGCCTCACTCGTGTAAAAATTGGAAGGCTGGATTCTCGAGAAGTTGTGCTGCAGCTTTAACATCTGCAAAATCCTTAACTTGAAGCGATTCTGAGACTTCGTCAATCGAGAACGGGATGCTGCATTCAAAGACATGTATTTGTTATAGCTAATGTTTTCACCTACTCACATTGTTCAAAAAGATTGCACTTGAGGATTTAAGTTGTCCATATCATATCCAATCCAACACTTTGAACAGAAGGAATATAGTCATTAGAAGGAAAAGAACTTGTCACTAAATCTAGAATTGATCATGTGGCAATTGTATCAATATATTTTAATAAAGATCAGTATATTAGATCTTAAAAAGCCAATCATTTTTACTTCTATTGATACAAGAATTCCTTTTTTCAATTTATCCCTTGCAAAAACATCAATATAATTTGAGCAAACTCCCTCCAATAAGGAGCTAAAGAAAGTCTCAAATAAGTTATGATACATTTGTTCTAGTATCAGTTCAAATACGTCTAAGAAAATGAATACAACGAACAAGGAGGAAATTATAAAATTACATTACTGTTATATAAGCCGACCTAAACTTATAAAATCAAAAGGAGACAACTAACAAAGTCTATGAACTTTCTGAATCTTCCCTTTTTTTACATGTCATTCTTTAAAGGCAATTAACATTATTTATAGATCTGACTTAACTGAATGGAGAATACATTTTCCTAGGGACCCAGAGATAACTTAATAATAACTTGATACTTTATGTGATATAGGCACGGACGATAAGAAACCAGCTTGTTTACTATATTTTGCCCTGCTTCGCCCTTTGACTTCTCATTTCTGGCATAGTTGTTTTTTTCCTTTTTTCTTTTATAAGGTAAGGTAATGATTTCTGGCACAGTTTTACGTCCATATCTGAAAGAACTGAAATTTAATCTTATCCCCACACCCAATATTGGAAAAACACCTACATCTGCTCAAACTCAATACCTAGCGAAAAAATTGCCAGAAATCTATGCTTCCTTATTCAATCCGTGGAAGAAGTTTAAACAAAATAAGTAACATTGACATTTTCTTTTCATATTTTTATTTTAATATAATTAGTATACAAGGAACAAAAAGAGAAAGTAGAGGATCATATGGAAGATAAAGAAACAGAAGAACAGACATTCTAAGTCAAAAAGAGAAAAGACAGATCTATGTAGAAGCGCTGATAGATATCCTATTCATAATAAGCAGAAAAAAAAAATGCAAGGACTTGCTTATGTACAAGGACAAGTACGGATCAGTAAACTAACGTAAAGTGAATCTGCCAAATTTCATATACAGAAAGTTGTCTTTGACAATTAGAAGATAAGTTTAAAGAAGAAAATAGAAAGCCCAGATAGTTTAGTAATAGAAGTTTAGAAAAGCTGTGTAAAGCACAATATGTAAGTCAAATGAGTGGACGAGTTAATAAATTTTTCAACAGACAAAAGAAAACTTTTGCCATACACGAGATGGCAGTAGAGGTCGAGAAAATATAATGGTCACCACTGTAACACTTGCACCGATTTATTTGTTAGGAGAGCAAATAATTACACTCATGCTTTTAATTACACAGAATTTGAACGATTGAAACAGGTTAATTGTCAAAATAATATCACTAACCACAGAAATTTCAAATAGGGATGATAACGAGGAAAAACTTTTCATCTAATTATTGGAGAATAAGGGTTATTACCACCCCAATAAACCAAAAAAACAGATTTAAATTGGGCAATGTAACTCCTCGCACTGCCACCTGTTTTTCCCCATCATATTTCCTCTTTCTTTTTCCAAGACGTGATTTTTGTTTCATTTTTTACTTTTCCCCACCATCTTCTCCTCATCATCTTTCCACCGTAACCACCTATTATTATTATCAAAAGACTTAAATCATCTTAACCCTTTATCTCTTTTATCATTATCAAAGGACCTAAATCATTTCATCAAGTTTTTGTTTGAAAATTTTGATGCTTTCTGCAGATTGAGTTGGCTGTGATGACAGGTAGTATAAAAGATTTGAGCTGGTCAAGTCTTCGAATTTTTTACAGAAAAGGAGGCAGCGTTTACTGGAAGCGGCTCTGACACTAGCTGAGGAAAAAGATGAATGACATTTGCCCAACTCTTGTTCGGAAAATATCGCTTTTGATGCAAAGATATAGTGTTCGACCAGAAAATATGGTATATTCGGGCCATAAGCGGTACTCTTTTGCCCTGTTTTTCACTCACACGCCTCAAATTGAGTTAATACACCCTATTTGCCACATCAGCAAATAAGGGGGTAATAACTCGCTTCTCACAAGTTTAGGGGCTCATAGGACCCCTACAAACTTAAGGTGTGCAGTTGGCAAAAGAGGACAAATATTCACAACACAGGATAATCGCTTACCTTGAGTTATCATCCAATAGAAAAGAGTTGCTCTCGGCATTGTTTGAGTCCTCTGTCATTAACACCCTCATGCTTGATATGACCTGTAACCAAGGAGAAGGGAATTTCTCAAAACATTCAACTATGCTCGTGCAAAAACGCACTGTAGGACTTCAATAAGGAAAAAATTCATCACTATATCATATCTTACATCTGGGGAAACACTCCGTGTATTATAGTTGTCATCCCAATAGAGCGTACAGATTCTGTAAAGTTGCTGGACACTAAGAATCTGCAAAAGAAAAAAAATCAGAAAGAGTACATATGGTGTTTTGTGTTAAACTCAATTGGAGAATTTGACAAAAAACCCTTTCGATCTAAATGCCAAAATGGCAACAGGAAAAATCCAATTTTAACTCTTATTTCAACATATAAATTTCGTGAGACAAGACTATTTACAGAGCTAATGCTGATTTGAGGAAGAGAGACTTACAGGACACAAGTCATTGGTGATCTCATCATAAGATATCCTATACTTCTGATGTATAACCTGCAGACAAGTAACAGGAAAAGGTAATTTTATCAGTTGTTCTTGCAATACATAAAAACAAACCGGAAAATTGATATCAATTCTGAGTTGCAATTTACATCTAAAAAAGTAGACATGAACAAAGTCTAAAAAGGAAAAAACACGTATAAACTTTCTGGCAACAAACAAGCCATGACAGCTGCAATACCAAAGGAAACAACAAGAACTAGTGATTAGCTAAAACGCCTCGAGAAAACTTCAACAGCTAAGTCCACCACTATACATTCAATTCTATAAAAAATGTCGGGGGAGTTTTGTTACAGAATTAACCATGTCTACATGCTGGAAACTTTCATCAAACCACAATGAAATAAATTAACATACCAAGAACCCAACAGCTTGTCTAATATGTTTGAGTTCATCCCAAGAAGAACCTGCATACTGCAAGTAAAGAAAAGAAAAGGAAATGAGTTCCATTTGTTTCAATAATAATGAGCCATGACTAGCAATGCGTAAAATTACAGACATGCGGAACTTACCTCTTCTTTTGCTTGGCAGCACCACAGCTCTAGCTCAGCTAAACCAGCTTTAACATATTCCCCATTACTGAATGTACAACACTCCCTTCGGAGAAGAAGACTGCAAATTGCAAATTTAGCTGAATAAGTATTTGATAACTAACATATAATAAAGCGTCTTTTGTAGAGAATCATGTTCTAATATAAATTCTCTACTTTTTGGTATACTTCCTGTATACGGGAGTTCTCTCCCTTTTGATTAATACAATTTACCTTATAAAAAAAAACTAACATATAATAAAGGCAAAAACTTAGAATACCAACATTCCCTCACCTGTTAAAAAGTTGTACATTGATATAAGAGAAGGTCTGAGTAAATATCTTTTGAACAAGAATTGGAGGCACCTGAAAAATAAACAACAAAAATTAGTTTTAAAATTTTATTTCATGCATCCATAGACATATATAACTGCAAGCATTAGATTTTCTAGGAAATTTGGTAAAAGAAAAATGTTATGAGATCCATACGAAGTTTTCTTTCAATGTACAGAGAAGAGAGTTGAGGCATTCAATAATCCGCTGCCAGTGATTTGTCGAAGAGTCTTTGCCAAAGGATCGCCCACTTCTCAAACTTCCTTTGGAAGTCCTTGGTGCCTGAATTTCAACATATTACTATTAGTATGTAGAAGGAAGGCTTCAATTGAAAATTTTACTCCAACTCTGACTATAAAACTACACAAAAAAATTAAAGGGAATAGGAAAATCTAGTGCTAAATTCGAACAATCTCAAGAAACAACCACAAACGAGCAGAAGCAGATCTTTTACTTAATTTTTCTTGTCGGTGTTTTACCTATTAACATATAAATGGAAAAGAATACCTACTAGTCTAAAACTAGCTTCTCCAAAAGAGCGAGAATGATATGTATATGTACATTCTAGGCAACAAAATTTCAGTTCCACAACTCAATGTTCAACTGCACGGGTATCATGATTACGAGAGAAAGAAGGGATGACGCCTTCCTTTCTCACAACAGGATCGATGGTCAGTAGCTCATTACTAGGAGAGGAGTTCCCGGAATAGCTCTGTTTCGTGCGCATTAGGAGAAATGAGTGCTTATCTTAGCATGCACTGAAGTGACTCACATAGTGATGCTAAGGGCCGCGAAACATTGAGTCCAACCCGGGCGTTGCAAATGCAACTTAAGCTCATAGGTGGGTGTGGTAACAGATCATTTATGTCAACATTCATCTCTCCTTCAGCAACTTGCATAGCCCTAGCGATACCTATGCACTGATAGAAACCTATAGTTTTATTATTTGCTAAGCAGAAACAGTTTTGCCTTACAGGACCATTGACACGTAAGCAAGTCTGCTCCAACACCCCACAAACATTAACTTATCACCAAAGAAAAAAAGCAAGCCTGCTCAGCTTGTTTAATTCCTTTATCTTTACAAATATTTAACAGTATAACTTACAGCTAACAATTGTTATCTTTGGTGAGTTATAAATATTGTTGTACCAAATAACCTAAAATGTTATAAATACATGCATCTCCTTTCAGATGAACTATTTCTCAAGTCTATGATAATCAAGTAATAAAAGCACAAGTATATAGGTTTTCTCTATGATCAAATTCAAAGAGAATATTAATTGAATGCTTACAGGAATTGATATATCGCACATAATCACTTTTTCATGAAATACATGTGATACAGAAGGAAATAGGCATTATAATCTGTTCCCTTTTTCTCAATAAAATGAAAAACCCTATACTGGGTGACAAGGGAAACAAAAACGAAAAAGAACTTTCATGAATGTCGAGGATTCTCCTAAAAACAAAAAAACAGAAAAATTCAGAGAATATCCTCTGTAGACTCTGACCTAATACCCCATGACGCATAATATTATGACTGTTATGAGCCATGATATCAGCGTATGAACGAAAACTGACTGAAAATCTTTAGATAAGAGTAAAATTTAGTGGAAATGATTGGCAATTATGCATCAACCTCTATGAGCATCCAGAACTCGTGGAAGTGGTAAGCCAATAAGGAAGAACAGAAAGCTGTTAAGATTTGCAGTTAGTGAATTGCCGAGAGAATTTTTCAACAAACCTGGATGCATAAGGAAAGGAGTGATCCTAACTCCTTCTTCAAGTTATCCCTAATAATTCCATAAATCTTTTCAACATATGCTGTAAGCTGCTGCTTGAAAAGCAGAGCAGGGTATTTTGCTTCAACTTGGCGCACTACTAATGCAGCTGCAGCTGCAGCAAGATTGACTGCAGAAGGCGACGAACGAAATCCCTGAAAAGAACACAGCACTATCAGCAGCTTGAAAAGACATGAGAGTCAAACTACTAAGTTCTATTACTCTTGACAGGACTAGATTACTAGAATCAAGCTTAAACAAGAGGTGAGGAAAATTCAAGAGGTTCAATACCATTGTCATTCTCCCAAATAGAGATGTCGGAGGTTGTGGTTTGCGGGTAGGAGTTGCACCAACTGCGCCACCTGATTTCAGACTTTTTTGGATTAAGAACAATAACGTTGAGGTATTTGACAGCCAATACGCCATGTGGTCGTTGCTTTCTTGATTCTGCAATCAGTAGATATTTTGTTATGCTTCAAGTTTGTCATAATGGTTCTAAATGCAGATCAACCTTCATAAATTTGACAAAGTAGGCTGGCACTCCTGTTTTCCCTGTACTCATGTCTCATGGATGAAGACTTACACCATTCAGCAGAAAGCGGAAACTGACAGATAAGTTTCCTATTCCACACTTTACTAATGATAGAAGTTATGTTGAAGTTACTAGAACACTGATATTCGTTTTCCATGTTTCGGTAATGATTCAAGTTGCCTCTAAAACGAAACACCAAGTTAATCCTTAAATGTGGTGTATCAAGTTTATTTAATACAGAAAGATATCAAATCATAATTTGAATCGGGTTTGGATGTCTAATAAATTTAAAATCTGGAAACTTCTACTTCCATATAGAATATTAAACAATTCTCCAGCTAAGTAAAACATAGAGATTCCTAAATCAAGAAGTATTTCACATTAAATTGTAATGATATATAGTTTTTTGATGATGGTTGGACGAGACAATATAAGCAGCTGAAAAAAATATACTAGGTGAAAATATATTATCCAAAAGCTGCAGCTAAATACATTTTGCAATTCTCCCGCTGAGATGCAGTCACCATCTAGTTCAATATGCTATGATTTATAACTTCTTTTTCAACCTTCAAACCTTTATTGCTGTCTACGGGTCTCTGATTTCCAGGATCATCTCTATTGTAACACCTCTAGATAACTTCAAAATGAAAAACTCAATTCCAGACAAGGATTAGAAAGCTAAGTTATCCTGCTAAAATGTGAAGCTCATGAACTTATCCAAGAACAAATGTTGAGATACAGCTACTGACTCCACCAAAATCTGTTACGTTACTGTTGCTTGCGCATACATTGTTGACATCCTCAAAAGAGAATGATATAGGTAAATAAGATGATGAAGGTCATATTGACTTCCCTCCACGATGGTTTAAATTTTAAATAGGAATGCTATGTGCAGATTTTTTTCCTTTCCTAATCAATGCTGGTAGCAACTGCAAAATTGCTTTCTCTGTAACAATATTAAGATAACGTATATTCATCTCCAATATTTTTACTTAAATAAATTTATGTTTATCTTCTGGTCTGACCAGAACCAGGAAATCACTTTTTACTGCAGTCAGACAACTATTGTCCAACGTTAGCGGATTCCTTGGTCCAAATCTTAAGTTTCTCAATATCCATGAAACATGTCCATGTCAATGTAAATATAATCTGCAACTACATGTACATACCTCAATGGCTGAACCAATCATCTGAATCAAACGATCAAACACACTGGTCCTCTCGGCTTCAAAGGATTTCCAATTGAGAAGGCATTTATAGATGGTAAAAGCTGCAACAGGCTTTCCTTGGCTGAACCCCACATCCTTCATCACACAGTCAATGAGTGCATCAACATCCTCCTGTAACAAGGTCAACAAAGAGTCCAGTTGACAAAACTTTCTATATCAGAAATTAAGAAAAAGATAATATAAAGTATCCATAGAAGCACATACATGCTGTCGATCAATAGGAGGTCTCCTCAACTTGCTGTCGGGGGTTTCATAGTTTTTAGAAGGTGTGAAACTCTGTGCATCCTGCAAAAATCAGCCCTCAAAAGCAGTAATTAAGAATTTGACACCATCCTGCAAGTGACGTAACTTAATGACTACAAAAGCGTGTCTTACATTAGTCCGGTTTTCATCATTGAGATGGTGTCCATTTTCAACTATCTGAAAATACAAAACATTGTCTCAAGTTTGTTAACAGTATTTGTCAAAAGGAAAGAGAAGACTGAAAATGATGACTTTTCCCTGGTAAGTACCTTGGAAGCCGGACTAGGTGAATGATCTGAAACCCGCTTAGCAGGTGTTAACAGGGCCTGCTGTCGAAGAATCTGGTTCTCAGATTCCATGTCAAAAATTTTCTCCTCGAGCCTATTAGCCAAAAAAAAACACCAGTCATGAGTAATGACAGTTAGCACTAGACCTAAATGTCAATACATGCGTTTGTTCGACAATAAAACTTCTATGTGTTTGTTCGACAATAAAACTTCTATACATTTATTCAATTCAAGCAACATATGCCAATAAATCCATTCAACCTTTGCATAGAAGTCTTCAACTGAACGATCTTGGACTCTGCCTCCATTGCTTGCTTCAACCGCTCCTCACTAAGTTTATTTGTTTCTTCATATTTTGTTTCTGTTTCACCAATCTTCTTTTCTAGAGAACTTACCATACTCTAATATTCAAAGAAAATAATTATCAGAACTCGAATGCCAAGCGGCTTCGTAGCAAGCAACAATAGACATCTGGCTTTAATGTTTTGGTTGACCTACCTTTAGGTTCTCATTTTCAATGCTAAGTTTGTTCATCAATTCATGGTCAATAACGGGGACTTCCTGTACAATAGGGATTTGTTCTGCTGCTCGTTTTGCATTTTCACGTTCTTTGACAAGCATTTCCTTGGTTTCTTTGAACTGAACTTGCAGCTCCTGAAAAGCAGATTGTAGTTTTGCATTTTCTTGTGTTTTTGCTTCTTCAAGATCCGCCTACAAAAACGGAATTTGAATAATAAGCTGGAAGGAAGAAACAAAATGATCACATAAGGATATAATGGTGGAGATGGGACATGCTTATATTCTCACTAGCATTACTTCTATTCAGCATGCACAAAAGTTGAAAGTTTTTGGCACATTTGCTGACATACATCCTTTTCAAGCTAAGTAGCTTTCAACCAGTGGGATACTGGATGTGATTCAATCACCCACAAACCACTGTTTCCAAATGATATAAAACAAAGACAGCAAGTGACCCAAATCTCTCAAGGAGCTGAAGCAGTGCATTACTTACACCGAGTTCCTCAATTAGTATTAGCTTCACCAAATACAATTATAGCGCTTTGTGTATCTGTTCTAGTTCTAAACACTACCCACAAAATCCTTAACCTGATTAACAGGCAATATTTGGTATTACTTTTTAAGGCAATTTTTGGTACTTTCTTCCCCGATTTTAATGGATCAATAAAGGCACCTACAAAGATTAAAGAAGATTGTTCTGGGACTTGCTTTAGAGAATGCATTGATCAAGGATATTTTGTGTCATGAAAAAACAGGTACCAAAATGTGGCTGAACAATTATGTATAGAATTTTATCTACTAACCCTCATGCGTTTCTCCAGCTGCAATCTCCAAGTTAATTCTTCAACTTGCTTCTCTAATTTATTCTTTGCGGCTTGCAGAGCCCCAGTTTCCCGTGCAGCCTGAATAGGGATAAGTAAGAATAGAACTCAGGTCAAAGGATAAATTGAATGTAGCAACCGAACAAGAGTCATATTAGCAAGCATATTTGTATCTTTAACTATTTTCAGTTGAAGTGCACGATGAGCGGAGAATATGTATGGTTGACTTTCAATATAACTATGTTTAACACCAATCAAAAATTAAAACAAAAGGAATCTTCTATAGATAACAACTAGTTGTTGAAGTACTATCATTGGAATATGGAATAAAATCAATTCGTACAGATGTATAAAGTACTGATTTAACTGATGTATTATGCTTTTGTTGAGCAGGAACCTAGAAAAGCATGTCAACCCAGCAGTAGAGAAAAACAATATGCAACTTGAAGCAACGTATAATGATTTTTGCAGTCCAAGACTCCAAGTGGTTGCTAAAATAAGGCCTTAATTCTTAATATGAGCCTTATTTGTAGTCTTTGATTCAGTACTATGGCTTGCAAGTTCATGGAGGTAGAGAACCATCTTAAATAACTTCTTTTATAGTGGTGGTGTTTGGGCCAGCTTGCATGCACCTCGACGAATCCACCGAGTACCTGCTACCTCCCACCAACACAGATACAGAGTAACTTTGCCTACCAAGACTAAGGCATATCGGAGGAATTCACCAAGTGTCGCCGCTGTTTGAATTTGAACCTGGTTCCCAAGGTTGTTACCCCAATATTCAATCGCTATGCCACCCCTTTTGGGGTCTTTTTTTTGGTCTTATGAAGTCACCCCCTTGGGACCTCTTAAATAATTTATTTTAAGAATTGAACACTGATTCCTTTAAAGCAGTCACTCCCACTTCCTTGGCCAAAATCATGAAAGTACTTTTTCAATTCAAGAATTTGATGTCAGCACAAGAACCATTCATGATCAGTTTCTACAGGGTTCAAGCATACAGTAATCTTATATACGAGTATCTGACAATTTTCAGGCAGCATATATAACAAAAATAAGACAGCTTTAGAGAGTGAAAAGTATGTCCAACAAAGATGATAAAGAGAGATGCAGAATGAGAAATTACCATCTTAAGTTTCTTCAGTTCCTTACGAGCAACTCTACCTCTCCAAGCACATTGAGTGGTAATTGCAGCTTTCTTGAGCTTCTTAAATTTCGAACACGCCAAGAACTTGCGACAATGGCTCTGGACATATAGTGTGAGGGTTCACAAAATTCAGCAGTAGCTTTTGAGATATGTTATTCAGTTGAAAAACTGTTGCGAATAGACTACATTTATTAAAATAATCTATCTCAAATTTTTAAATCAATATCCTTCATTTAGCCCCAAGGTTTGGTTCAACCATTTACAGTCCTACCATAAACCTGAAGGTCATGAAATCGAACCCCGCTTGTCCATAACCTTAGCCTAAGCTTACGGTTCTCCTGAAACAAGAAGAAAGAAAAAGACAGATTTATCCTTCAGATTGAAAAGTTACCTGAATAATAATTGCTGCTTTGTTCTGCCTTCTGAATCGAAGCTCATCGCGTGCAGCCATCCCACGCAGTCCTGTCTGAATTGAAATAGCTGAGGACCACAACTCTTTGTAAGCCTTCCTAGAAAGATACATGCGCACATTTGTCTGGATTCTAAGAGAAGCTGCTTCCCTCCGCAAGCTCTCATATACACGTCGAGCAAGCTCCCCTACAATAACCAAATGGAAACAATCAAATGACTAACATGATTCCTAATGTGCATCCTAAAGTACGAGCCCGCGCATGCAGCAAATTAATTACCTCGGCACAGAGATTGTATCTGTATTGTCGACCGACGTAACAACGTAAAACTTCTCCGAGCCATGTAAGAACGAACTTTTCTCTGGATAATGCTGGCAGATCTTCCGAGCACCTCTGTCCTTCGACCATCCAGCTCCGCCATTTGACCAGCTCTTAGAAACACCTTCGTTTTACCAATCTACAAAACCAAATAAGGACCAATGAATGGCTTTCAAAGCCTAGACGTGGGAGAAGTCTCACAAACGAAACTAGGACGAAGATTTTATATTTAAACAATATTAAATTGTGCTAATAAAAAGAACAAAAACAACTCCGTGAAGACCATAAATACAGCATAATAAACTTGCAACTGAAGTTTGCAGCATCATGAGCAGAAAAAACAGTATACACTAGGAGAAGAAAAACTCAAAAAGTGCATTTTAGCACTCCATGGTCAAGAAGAGAAAATGGACTAAATTCAGGAGCCCATTTGAGATCAGCCAAATCCAGAAAGAGGTCAAACAAAGATCTTCTTATTATTATTTATTGAAAGAATTACAAGAAAATATACGTTACTTCACACCATAACAAAAAATGGCCCATGTTTTTAAGTTTTACCCGACCTAGCCCAGCCCATATGTACATAGAAAGCACTAGCAAATTCAAATTTTGTGTTCTTACCACCATTGCTTCTAAAAGCTATGGAGTTAAATCTATGTTGTCACAATCATTGCTTTCACTCTCTCTTCTTTTCACATCTTCTATATAAGCTTCGAGGGGCCGTGTATTTTCTGCTTCTCTCCTAGTGTCGCCTGGTTGCAATGTAAGAAAATTGAAGAGTAGAAGCCCACCATTGAAGGCCATTCAAAGCTTTAAAATAGGAATTTTTGAGTTTGTTAGTTGTTTGGATTGGGTGTTGTTCCAATTGATTGAAAATATCAAAAGAAGTTCAAAATTTAAATTTGAAGTGATTTGGAGTAGATTTGAGCCAGAGTTGAGTTAAATTTCAGAAAAGACACAAGGAAGAAAACGAAATCAATTTTTTCTATAATTATGTATAATCTTGTATAATAGTGTATATGCGTGTATAAACACATCATATACACTATTATACACCTTTACACAAGCGTCTGTAGACGAACTTATTTCACGATTTTCAGTTGCAATTCTTGTTCAAAACGAGTCCAAATCTCCATTAAATGACTTCAAATTTTATATACAACATTCTTATACTATTTCTAACAAGTCTAAATAACACTCACTCCAAATTTCTCACAAAATCAAATTCGGAATTTAAACTCACATATTTAAGCTTGTTAAAAATCTAATTTTCACCATCCAAATGGATTTGGTTTGTTGAAGTAATAATTGAGTCACAGTTACTGATTCGAAAATTAACTTAAAAGCTTGAGCAGTTTCTTTTAAAAATTAAATAGTAATTTTGAGAACCTATTGGAGTTGGATGTTGAATCTTAGCTTATTATTTTTGAGCCAGTTAGTTGTAAATTGAAATATGGGCTATAAAATTGAAAAATAGGGAGCCCAGTTGTTCTTACGTGAAATTATCCCTTAATTTATTTTGCCTATTTAGTTTTCAATCATTAGGTCAAAACAAGAAATTTGCAAATCTAAACAAGTTCAAAGCACATCCATGAGGAGTCAACCAACAAAAGAGACAAGAAAGAAGACCATATATGAAATAATTTGTCAAAAGCTATTAACCAACTAGTAATAGGGCAATGATAGGAAGAACAAGATAATGACATAGAAGAGATGGGAGACAAGCCACAAAGGTAGAAGCAATCAACTTATGATCCTCCAAACATTTGTATTACACTTTCTTTTAAATATGGCAATTAAGCATAACAATACAAAATGGGACAGAACTCACTTGATATATCTTAGTGAATAAATGGTTACATGCGTTCAAGTAAACGGCTACGTTCAGAAAGTTAACACATATTTACAGTAAATTCAAATGATTTTTGTGACATTCCGAAATAATACAAAAGATAGAGAAGTACATGCAAAAGTTTGACAGTATTTCATATCCCAATAAAGTAATTTCAAAAAATTACCTGGTAGCCTTCAAGTCCAACTTTCTCCAAGAGCCTTTTGCATGCAGCGACCTCGTCCGTACTGTCATGAATTGGTCAAACATATAAAAAAAGAATCTGTTAAGAATTTGAATTACACAAAGTAATAACATACCTTCCATCTAAAACTTCAGGCGAAAGGATACCAAAGCGATCCAGAAACTCATAGAATGGTTTCCGTGTAGGATATCCAGCCATGCTTATTCTAATTGCTTCCATCACTCCCTAGAATTAGAATTAGAGTGAGTGCAAATCCAACTCACACAGGCACTAACAACAAGAAAATTCAATACTTGCTTACCCCACAACGCAGCTGCTGCAGAACATTGTGATTCTCAAAGATAGCCGGCTTTAGCAGATTATTAGGCTTTACACATCGAATATAGTGGGGTTCTGTTGCACTTAATGTTTCAAGCAAAGATTGCAGTTGTTGCTGCAAAATAGAACAAAACAAATCATGGTTCATCATGCTCCCAGCCATAGCAAAGATATGAGGGAAGAGCAAAAATGAGAAAAAAAGAAAGTGCAATTTACGTGCCTTAAACCTTGTGCCAATTGAAGAGAATTTTGATTGTTTTGCGGATTCCTCATTTGATGTTGGAAACAACCCAGATACAAAGGAACATGTTGAAGCACTCAGGAGCGCCTGGTGCTCAGCAATAACATAATCTTTGTTTTTCTCCAGAAACAACTCGGTTTGATACGTGACCTGGAGAAAATAACATGCATATATTATCCATGCTGTGTGTCAGTTAACCATTCTAAACGAGATATTAGAAATGGTATATATATCAAAAGAATCAAAAAACTTACATCACCAGCATAATGGCATATAGTGAAGTCAGAACGAGCCAACTTGGGCTTGCAAAACCGCTTATGGTTTTTGAAAGTTTGATAGAGCTTTTGAGCAAACGTGTCATGAGTAGATCTAGGAAACATGCTACAAACACGAAAAGAAAACATTGTGAACATCCTAAGCAACCAAACATGAGCATGAGTAGCACAAATATGTGTGACAATTGTAAGTGAGAATGGATGATAAGGCTACAGTTATTTTTTGTGCACCCACAAGCTTCCTTTATGTATAGAAGATTGGGTGTTCATAGAAAACCACATCTTTTGTAAGGTTTTCTACTTTTTGGTATATTACTTGTATACAGGTGCGTTTCGCCCTTCATTAACAAAATTTATTACTTCATCAAAAACAAAAATGATAAGGCTACAAGAAAAACTTCAGCAAGTTACTTACCAAGCTTCATCAAGAAGTGCTATAATACCACCTGGTTTCTGAGCAATGGAAAAATTAAGATGTCACCAAAATAAGGAAAGAGGAAGTAGTTAAGTGCTAGTCAAATGCAAATAAGAAAAGAAATAAACTGAAAGAGAAAATGAAGGGCAAACGAAGTTATATATGTTCTATTATTAAGCAGATCTTTGATAAGGAAGAAAATAGAAGATGTTAGCCAGTTAGCTCATTAGATTTTAGCCGACATAAATAACATGATTTTCGGTCTTCTACTACTAGAACATCTCTGTAGATGTTCGTATTCTCTGCATAAGCCCTTTTGCTACCTGTTATTACTGCTTATCAATGGAAAAATCATCTCTGAAGCTATTAAAGCCTAAACCTGCAATAAGGAAACCCTTAACCCAAAAGGTTCTATGGTCACAACATGTTAGCAAAACCAGTCTGAAAAACACTGCATCAGCAAATCTGACAAACCTTTGCAAAGAGAATAACATATCCCTAATGAAAGGCAAGTGACTGCCAAAAGAACTGCAGAGATTTTACAAAGAGGAAAGCAGCAACTTTTCCTTTACTGACTCAACTAACTAGAAATATATTCTGGGACATTTGCAAGTAAAGAATTGTAGAACCTTATGCACCCAAAAACTCAGTACAAACCTTTTCTATCAGATCAAGTATATCTTGATTGTCAATGAACTCAATGTAGCTCCAGTTAATTTCTTCTTTTGTATACTCTTCTTGTTCCATTTTGAAAACATGCTGCAAAAACATTGGTAGGTTATACAAAGCTGTGCACAGGACAAAAAATTAGTGCGAAAAAGATAAGGAGACAGCCAGAACCTGATTGAAGTGCTGCTGAAGCTTCTCATTTGTTAAATTGATACAGAACTGTTCAAAGCTGCAGACATAACCAGCAAAAATGATGCATTATACAAAAGGATATCCAAAACTACTCAGCTTTGAGATGCAAAAAAATTTCATACACTCTGGAGTTATCAAAATGTAACAAGATACTAAAGTGTGTGTCCTTAAGCTTCCAAAAATATCAGACGGATAAAGAAATCGAGAACACTTAACTAACAACTAACAACGAGATCTTAAGTCCACGTTAAATGTGATCGATGAAAGTGTACAGATAAATACAATATAATTTCAATAAAATAAATGTGACCCTTGACACAATGTGAAGTACCATGCCACTTGATTGCTCGTGGAAGATGTCAAGGGAATTCTTTAATAGTTCACTCCAAGAGACAACTCACGTACAATCCAACCAAAAGGCAACAAGTAAAGCACCTGTTAGTCTTGAAACTCTCAAATCCATAGATATCCAGCACACCAATCAAAGATTTAGAATTAGGATCTTGACCAATTGAACTATTAATCTTATCAACCAGCCTGCAAACAAAGGTTGAAGGGTATGAATAAACTGACCATTTCTTTGGTAGAAGTAAAGAATACTACAAACAAATAAGATAACAGAACCTGTCACGTAATTCCTGTCCAGATGCAAAACTAAATCTTACCAGTCAAACAATCTTGAGTACACAACTTTTGCAAGAGCGTCTCTACTGGTAAGTGCAGCTTCTGGATCCAGCCATTTGGTGATGGTTTCGTCACGAGTTACAATAACGCGTTTGCAAAGGGAATCCTCTAGAGCCTTTACGTCACACCTATGAGTAAAACATAAGTTTAGTGGCTACTCTCTTTCTCTCTCTCTCTCTTTTTATATATATATATATATAAAAAAAAATGCTTCAAACCAGTAAAAGAGAATAGTACGCATTGATTCAATGTTAATAATATACCACTTACATGAATAGCTCAGCAGCAGTTCTCAGATGAAACCAAGATTTCTCATCTTTGGGCACAGACGAGTCTATCTCCTTCCCCTTTGCAAATTCAATGTTTCCAAGATGGAGAATTGCTGCCACTACTCGAAATATTGCATCCTGGGAAGAATGCACAAGGTAACCAAGAAAGTATAAGGAAAATCTAGATTTGAGCATATTTTACTGTCACTAGTAATTACCCAAAGATACCTGCTCTTCAGAGCTTATGCCAACAACATCCATTGCCCTTCTTGTAGCCAAGTATTCTTTGGAATCATCAATCTCATCTAGCTGAAAACAATTTGTCTGATTGAGGTAATGAAATGTCCTAGGATTGTCCAATTTGAACCTTTTAATGTCCTGAAAGTGGAGAAGATAAATAAGAAGCTTGATAAACACGTTCATATGAGAGATTATTCCTCAATATGAACTAAGATATCGAAGAGAGAAGGACAAGGAGTTAAGCATACAAGCAAAGACATTAGAACCTGTACTAATTATGCTACTAAAACAGAGTATTGTATCAAACTTTTTTATAAATGAATTGTAGAAATGCAAATATGGTTTCCCTATCAGCTACTCAAACTAAAGTAGGGTATTATTTTTCTACTATTAGGGGGCAAAGCATACCCAGGAGGGGCACAAATAACCACTATTGAAGTTGTTGGGTTACCTATCAAGAAAAACAATCATAACTGTGTATATTAACATGTTTTACCCTTCATGTCCATCGGATATTTACACTCTAAAGAAGATTTGGTGTTCAATTGGATAACCCATATTGGACTGTTATTTAACTTCGGAAGCCAATCACAAATATAAAATCAGCCAATAACATAATAAGCTGTCAAAGGAGAGAACAATTTACAATGTCAAATCAGGTACCATTAGGAAAAACAGCATAGGTAGCCTGTAAAAGCGAGAGTGCAAGTGCAACAGCGAATGAAAAA
Organism: Nicotiana paniculata; assembly: GCA_005239505.1. Classification (NCBI taxonomy): domain Eukaryota; kingdom Viridiplantae; phylum Streptophyta; class Magnoliopsida; order Solanales; family Solanaceae; genus Nicotiana; species Nicotiana paniculata. Next base: position 9,338 of record ML319546.1, on the reverse strand, counting down.
ATTGGTTGAATTTTCCAACAAAACATAAGAGGGAACTGAATATTCGAGTGGTAACAATATAAAATACTGCGTGCTCAGGATGCTTATTCTTCCTAAAAATCCATCTAATAAAGTAAACAGTGGTCGCATTACCTCTGGCGGTGCAGCACAAATCATGTAAAAGCAATGATAGTTTCTCTCAGGATCAGACACCTGGCAAACACGAGATCTTTCGAGTAAATACGTTCTGACAGCAGCTCCTGAAATCCTTCCCTTCTGATCAAACTGGATCTCCACAAACTTACCAAAACGACTGCAATCGAAATTACAACCATGTGGAAATTATTCCCCAAAAAAAATTCAAACAGAGGTTACTATAGCACTTATGCCCTCTGATCACTTAATAAACTGAAAAAATCTATCCAACCTTGAGTTATTGTTTCTGACAGTTTTTGCATTACCAAATGCTTCCAGAACAGGATTAGACTGCAATATGACAACAATGCAGCCATCGCGAAGATTAGATTAAGATTCGATGGCAACAGATGATATTTGGTTCTACAAAAGCAACAATTATCAGCAATCACTTGTCCACGCTCTAGGTACAACAGTGTAAGATTTATTACCTCCAGGACTTGCTGCTCGACTGATCTACTACCTTCAGCTGCAGCTCTTCCGCCCATGTAAGCAAGATAGCGCATGAGTTGCTTGGTGCTTTCTGTTTTACCAGCGCCACTCTCCCCACTAACCAATATTGACTGACTTACTCCTTCATTGATCATAAGTCTGCATACATAGTAAATATATTTATTATGACAATTTCAAAATGGATTGTTTGGTTCATAAAAAACAGAGAAGCACAGACCTGTATGCCGCATCTGCAACAGCATAAGGGTGTGGACTTAGCTCCCCAAAAGCTGCACCTTTATATTGGGCCATCATATGTGTATCATATAAGTGAGGTAGCCTTCTAAAAGGATTGACAGCGATTAATATATTCCCTGTATATGTCTGAAATCATCATTTATTAGGTTACTTCATCAAAGACAATTACCCCGGAACACTAAAAAGAGAGATCTTATAAAATGACAAGAAACTCACATATATTTCATTAATATCATATCTAGCCTTTAAATTATGCAGGACTCCTGGTTCGTGCAAATAAGCCAGCTTCGTCATATCATCAACACCAGAAGGCGGAGCTTCAGCATCTTTGGCATAGACATTAGAAGACTTAACAACAACCTGCCATAGATTTCAGCAAGTAAATGAACAAGGTTCATCATATCCCAAAACTCTGCTCGATTACCACTGTGTTAGAAAGAGTACGCAAAATACAACTCGATGTCCTGTTCGTTGAATGAACCAGCTCATCATTTACTTCTTTTCTACAATAAGATGACATGTGCTCACTTACCGTTTTACCAGAAGTGCAGAGAACCTTAATGTCTGAATCATTAACCTCCAAAACTTCCCCATCTATCCAGGCTACATCAGGATCCTCCACCCAAACAAGAGAACCAACCGGTAAACTAACAGAAGCAGCCTGCAAATACAACAATGCAGGGGTTGCCCATTCAGAAATATGTATTATAGCCCATACCAATAGTTTATACTCTTTTATTCTGCCCTAAAACTTATAAGCAAACTGAATACAACTCAGATTGAGGCTGCCACATAATGGTGATGATTTGTTTATCATTTTATTACGCTGCAACTCAGCTCACTATTCACTCTCGTCGACCACTATAAGTTGCAGAAATACATGAGAGTGCACCACGAAAGTTAAACTTAATTTACCAACTTTACTTTGAAAAGCATGACAGTAAAAGAAATTAAACACTAATTTCTTTGAGATGCTTTATAATAATGCCGATGCAGGAGACGAAGCATCAATCATGATCCCACCTCCAACCCGCTAAAACAAGAAGTCGATAAACTACACAAATTGAAGGGGAAAAAAACATTAACATAGTACTTCAGCTTTACTAAACTTGTAGCGTCTAAGAATTTCCTAACAAAAGCAGAAGCTTTGATAGTGTTTAGTCAGCAATAAAAAAAGGCATAAAATAAGTCTAATCACCATGACCAACTTGACCTAAAATTAACAATTCCACCTAAAAGAAAACGATATAAATTAAAAGAAAACATCATAGTCCCTTCAACATCAATAGACTTGTAGCAATATATGATTTTTCTCAACCAAAGCTGAAGTTTTTACAGTACTTAATTAGCAAAATAAAATGGCATAAACAAGTCTTAGTGAACATGACGAAATTGACCCAATGGCATAAAATAGCAATCACACAATCTACTAAGAATAAGGATTGTCCTTTAAATCAAATATTCTGTTCAAAACAAACAATATATCAAGAAATGCAAATCAAACAATGCTGTACTGCAATAACAACAGAAGAAGAAATAACCCAATACCATATTTTTAAATGAGTCCAATCAGATCAGATTGTTGGGTGACTTCTGAATTGAAACAGATCAAGAAACCAATGACTGAATAAAACCCAGTCTGATTTTCTCCTCAAAATGACAAGTATAAAGCAAGACTCCACTTTTCTTCTATTGCTCTCTGACTTCAACTTGACTCAAATCTTTTTCAACTTTTTCAAATCAAGATCTAGTGAGCAAATGAACTGAAAAAAAAAACCTTTATTCTGTACCAATAACCAGTCCGATTTCTCGTGGAAAATTAAAGAAAAATCGGAGAGGTTTAAAGATTTCGAGAAAATGCTCTAAAGAATTGAGGCTTTGTTTGAGTTTTTTTGTTTTTCGTCTTCTTTTCTTTTCTTTTCTTTTCTTTTCTTTTGTTTTTCTTGCTTCATTCACAAAGCCCACGTTGTTTGGGGTTTGGACTAAGTTTATATTAATAAGTAAGTAATTTAATGACTTAATTGTAATTAAAGAAAGTAATAAGAATATCTGTTAAATGAACTGAATACCAAGTCTACCCTCCTAGATTCGCGTTATTACAGCGAGTACCAAAATCGAACAGGTCAGAAACGCGGACAAGATATTGTCCGTGGTCCCTACCGTTTAAAACGGCGCGGCGGTAATGTACCGAGGATATAGCGTTTGATTAGGTTATACGCGTGTAATGTTGCCAAATTAGGGTAAAAATGGGTAATAAAGCAACAACCGTAGTTAAGCTGTTTGCCACAGTTCTGGTCAACTTATTACCCACATGTAAGTGAAAGCAAAAAAGGGAAACCTATACACCAACTCTAATCAATTAGTCAACAATGCCTTTTCTTTTTCTGTCCAACATTATAGTCTTAAAATTATTATTTGTCAGGTCAATAATTTTTTGATAAATAAATTAATAGTTATTATATTTATTTAATTACGGATAGAAAATAATATTGAGGATCATAATTTATAATTAATTTATTTTAATAATTTACTTAAATTAAACTATAAATTATAATTTATTTAAGTTGCTTCAATTAACATAAAAAAAACTATGTGCAATAATATTTATTTTTAATATCCATGTAAAACATAAACATCAAATTGAAAATTTGATTTCAATGGTATTATTTTTTCAATGTATTTGAATATTTTACAAAAGAATACATTAAAACTACAAGTGTCATCTATATTAACAATTTCTTTAGAATAAGAAGCTTACCAATCTATCTATATAATATTCTTGAATACACTTGAATTGGTTTCGAAGAATTACAACAGTGGGAACAATCAACTATTTGATGAAAGTTAGCACGAACAACATCATTCTTTACAATACGATAAAAGATGGAAAAAAAAACTACTATGATTTTACTTCATTTCTTGTATACAACAAAATCAAGAGAAAATTTTAGTACAGTAAATAAAGAGACTTCCAAGGGGACTTGCATCCGTAAAGGGACAATTTACTACTTCAAACGAAGAGAACCGACGGCACTAAACAAATATTAACATGATATAAATTGTAATAATTCAATACGGTAGTTCAAATTATATTTTATTGCAACTCGTTTAAAATGATGTTAACTGATGAGAAAATATTAAACATTTGATAGAAGTCTATATAAATTATTATAAGGATTTTAATATTCTTCTTAATTAAGGATATAAGAGAAATGTTTTTATTTCTCTATGGATTTATCATATGTTAATTTTCATAATGAAACAATATAAAAATTATAACAAATAATGCTTAGAATAATTTATTGACAGTTGAAAACTTATCAAGGAAGAATGAGTTCAAACCAAGTAGATTAAATTTTCACATCAATTAAGCATATAAAAGATAGTCCCCAAATATAGTATGAATAAATTTCATCACTTAAATTAACTTTTGAGATTTAATAAATTATAATTTTTAGAATTACTTTTGAATGTGAAATTTCTAGTTTGAAACCACCTTCAAATAGTGTGGATAGATGAGACCATTTTAATTTTTAAATTGCTTTAAAACAATATGATAAATACGAAAATCTTGTAAATATTTACCGATATTTCTTTTTATTGCTCTATTATTTAAAAATTAAGTTTATTTTCTCTGTGAAAACTTCTAGTTGACTAAACCAAAATTAATAATTTTACTAAATGAGAAAAGAAATGTTCCAAATGAGTATTTGCATGCAGTACTCTCTGCAAAAATAGTCTAATGAACATAACAGTTAAAGGAGTGTTGTGGTTATGGGAATGTGAAGTCCTCGTGCATCAATGACAGTTTGCATTTAAGAATTGCAAACAATATAGGAGCTTTTCTAAAATGACATATATGTCCTTGGTCGATCATCTTTCCTTTTCTATGTAATAGATTTGTTTACCCAATCAAATTTCTCGGGTATTAAGTGTACGTTAGGACATAAAATTTGATGGAAGATTTTTTCAAGAAAAATTATTTTTTTTCGAAATCAGCGTTTGTTCATAAAATTTTCAATTTTCACTTGAAGATGCATTTTGAAAATTTTCGAAAATTTTCAAAACTGTAAAAAAACTATTTTTCAAAATTTTCACATAAATCACTCACAAAACTTCAAAAACTACCCAAACTGAAATTTATGTTCAAACACAACTCTAAATTTCAAATAGTATTTTCACTTAAAAAAAATTCGCCATTTTTTCGAATTCTACAATTCTTATGTCCAAACGCCTACTAAAAGTTTTGTTTTCTTCAAAAAATATTGTATATCTGAAGAGCTGAGATTATTCACTTAATTTTTGAGGAAAAGAGTAAATATTTTTGAGTAATAGTAAACGTTATTTTTTATTGTGAAAGAAAACCTTAAAAAAAGTAGACTCACCTAAGAAGTATAAGCAGAATTAGTGTTCATTTTTTTCATCACAAAAGTTCAATACTCAAATTTCATATTTAACAAATTAAAAATCTAACCTTATATTTACTATCGATAACACATCTATAGTAAAGTCTCATAAACATGTTATTACCTAGGAGTGTTTAATAAAGTTGGTGGCTTAACGTTATATCTTGATAAAAGTCCTTAATTTAAGAGGAAGAAAAGTTTGTGTATATTAGAAATCTATTTCTTAATTTTTTGAGATGCAATTAATATATTTTTTAATTAATTTATTTTAATAATTTTTTAATTGATAATATAGCTAATTCATTTTATATCTTGACGAGCGCAAAACACAACATGAAATTGATGCTCACTAATCAAAGATAGTATAGCAAAATATCTTCTCCACAAGGCTTGAATTTAAACAATGTTCGAGTAATTTCTGGTTTAATTGTTATTCAGGAGGATCAACACTTGAGTTAAATGATTACGAACTACGATTAACTACCAAAGTAAAGCAATTGATAATTGACTACAAAGAATTAAAGATTCGCAGAGTTGGTTTATTATCAATGTGAGAAATAAGGGTTTTGACATGATAGGTGCAAGATAGCTATTTTAGTTTAATTCACTTTGATGTTCTAATGATTCTCATGAATTCACTCGATGATTAATTCAAACGTGTAGTCAAGACCCCCCTCTCGATTAAATCTTAAACCCTACGAGGTGAATTAATATAAACACTATGAAAATATGCAAGCATGAGTTAATGGGTTAGTCTTCAGGAAAAACGTCTCTCGAATATTCTCCTAACTTGGTTTAATCAACAATTCAACAAGCTCTTTCAATTACTTAAGAGAATCACTGAATTAAACCAAACAAAGTAATGCAAAAATAATCACCAAAATATTTCTCTTTCGATTAAATAAACCGGTGAATAAAGTTGCAATAATTCAAAACTCCATAAACAAATTCAAGCAAGATCTAGAGTTAAAATCAACAAATATTTATCAAAATATCATACCCGTCAAACCATAAGGTAAACTACTCATATTCATGAAGGAAGTCATCACAATTATAATTAAAGAGTAAGAAAGCATTAATCTAACGTTACAATCCAAACCCTCGTATTGAATTGACATAAAGATGATAAAATTATGTGTGTTGTAGCCTCCAATGCTCTCCCTTCAAAAATATCTTTTTGGTGTATTTATACCATATAGGAGTAGGCTTGGGCAAAACAATCCTTTCCCAGCCGAAACAGGAAAGTAATATGAGAAAATCGTACAGGCATGCCACGCCGTGCGCCGCCCCACGCGAGGCATTAGTGAGGAAGTTCAGAAAGCGAGTTTCTGACACGCAGCAGAATTTTCCACTGTCGCGCACGTTTCACAGAGTATTTTTTTTCTTCGATCTTTGATATCCAGACGCGGTCCTCGACCTTCGAACGCGATCCCAGCTTCCTTGGGCTTTTACTCAAACTTTAAAGCTTCACATTGTTCGATATAGTTCCAAATTATCTTCTTAACTCGAAATCACTTCATGTAAGGCATAAAACACATAATAAGTGAAATACACCAACACTTAAGCTCAAACACAAGTAAAATGCAGTAGTTCAAACTACGACTAAAATAGGGGATTCTATCCTACAATCAACACCTAATACTTAAAACTCGTCCTCGAGCAACAAAACTACACTTCACATAGAGACGACCTTCTTATCAGACAACTTCCCTAACTCATCATGCCAAGAATATTTAAAGCAAACTAAGCATCATATCATAACATCCTGGCCTCAAGACTCGATTCAAAATCACCACGCATTTTTCACAACCTGCTCACTTACTCTAACACATAGGTCAAAGACTTGACCTTACCTTTGTAAATCATGTGCCCTCACACAAACAATAGAGAGCAGTTACACACACAATAAAATTCAATAACAAATAGGAACTCAAAATAGACATAATTAACTCAATCCATAAATAAAATTCATGCGCCACATAAGGCATACCATAGGCTTGCCCGTAGTGTAATACTCTACTAATTTGAGCTCATTCAGTCAAGGATCAAGTAGGACTTTAATTGATTGTAATGTAGGCAGTGGGACGGATATGATATATTTGGATATAGTGACTACACCTCCCTATGCACTTTAATACATGTACATTAACACATTAAACCCCACGCTTGTTTTGTACCACCCCCTAACCTTCACAATATAACAACATCAAGCTCCCAGTTTCTTTAAGCACAATAAGATGAGAACTACCACTAGCACGAAATTCATTTTTTTTCTTCTAAATTCTGATTTTTTTCTCTTCTTCGAACAAATTGCTTTTTTTTTTTCTTTCAATTCTCTACAAGTGGATCTCACAATTTTTTCGAGCAATGCACATTTTCTCCCTTTTTAATAGTTTCACTCAAAAACCCGACCATACCTTCACTTAGCTTTTTCAAGCTCATAACAAATTCAAGTGCTAAAGAGAGGTAAAAGGTTCAAAAAGATAGACAATTCAAACAAATGGGTCAAGCTTGTAGTGTGGTTGCCAAAGAAATAGGACTAAAGGCTCAACGGGGCTAACTAAGATATAAATTAATTAAGTGGGTAAAAGAATATAATTGACTCAACAAAGAAATGTCTATATCACTTCCTAGACTGAGCAAGACTTTTATTTCGCTTTGCAAACACTATAGGGCAAGTTCTAGGCATCAACTGACATGCACAGAATATCAACAAAACTTCACTCACATATGTTTTCTCACTTTTTGACATCCAGACTTGGTCATCGACCCCCCAACGTGATTCCGACTTAATATTTTGGGCTTTTACTCGGACTTCAAAGCTCCAACTTGTTCAAATTAGCTCCAAATTATCGTAATAGCTCGAAATCACTTCATGCAAGGCATAAAACACATAATAAGTACAATACACTAACATTTGAGCTCAAACACACGTAAAATACGGTAACTAGAGTGCAAACAATGACTAAAACATGATATTCTAGCCTAACATCAACACCCTATACTTAGATCATTGCTAGGGGTGTACATTCGATTTATCGATTCGATTTTGACCCTTATCGATAATTACTTATCGATTATCGATTTGTACATATGCTTATCGTTATCGTTTCAATAAGGTTTCGATTATTTCGATTTCGGTTTATCGATTTTTGGGGCTTATTGATTCGGTTATCGATTACACCAACAAGAAAATTTGCGGGATTCCACCAATAAGAAAATTTGCTAGCTCTAAGCGATGTTTTCATGTTTAGTACCCTTACTTAATATATGTATACTATGTGTAAAACATGTATAGATAGTGGATAGCTAATAGAGATAGATGATTGATCACTATTGTATCATACCAAATGATACTACGATTAATTGATTTAATTCAGGCAGACTAATTATTCTTCAGCTCCTTACCTAA
>MDKI01288823.1:0-38695 GCA_005239505.1 Nicotiana paniculata | reverse complement strand
TCATAATTACTTGAGAGAGATTTATGGTAGATAGAGTATTCATGATTGATAAAGACAACTAATAAAACTATAGGAAGTATCTGAGAAGGAAGTTCACCAACGGGGAAAACCATAGCCTTAGACCTTTATCATAATTGTTTACAACACATTGTTAGTAATTGTTTGATATTATTATTGTCAGTAGAATTAGTAAAACATCACCAATTTATATTCAAAAAGTCTTGAGAGAATTGATTGAGTAAAAGTTGCGTATTCTAAAGACTTGATTGATACGTAAATTTCCTGTGGGATCGACTCTGGGCATAATACCCCGGATTATATTTGCAACGCCCGCTTAGTATTTTATAAGACATAGTTGAGCGTGATCAGTGTCCTATTTTTGATTAATAACAAGTAATAAATTAAAAACAACTAATGAACACAATAATGAAAGGCAATAAATCAATGAAACAATTGTAGAGAATGTTTTAGTTAGAGAGCAAAGGATGTTCTTGTTCTTGTATTGAATATCATTTGTTTTACAAAGTGACAAGGGTCCCTTTTATATATGAGGGGGAATCCCAACATAGTACATGTGTAATTAATACAAAGAGAGATGGTTGGTACAGTTATTTAATGCCACAGTACGGGCTTGTACTATTTTGTGTACTTGGTCATCTTTAATCACGTGCCTTTTGGGAATTCCTGCCTTTCCATGTTGGTCTTCTATTTGCATTACCCTGTGGTCGAGGACCTTCGATATGCCCCATCGATGTCAAAACTCGAACCTTCGAGCCTTCTGAGCGCAGTAATGACCGTAAAATCGAGGTCTCTAATTTTAGCAGTCTACAATTATAATTAATTTACTTGAGTGTGTAATCACATGCATAAACTCACTATAGTATATATATTGATGAGTTAAACGTGTAATATTGTCTCTAATAACATATATGGAATCGAAAAGTATCATTGCTGACTTGAACAAGGGTGACAAACTGAATGGTAAAATTATGACAGCTGGAGTCGTAAGATGTGGTATGTACTCGAGATCAAGATGCTCTTGATAGTATCAACCATGCTATGATTCACCCAAAGGAAGGTAACACTGCCCAACACATGAGGGATCTGGAAACTTACAATATTTGGAAGAAGAAAGATTCCACTGCACGTGGAATTATTGTAAGTCTAGTTGTTGATGATCCCATCCATGAATGTGAACAATATCCTATTGCTCAAGCCATGTGGGCATATTTAAGAGAGGCATATGGGGATACAACTGTGACTCGCCTTCGACAGCTCACAATCAAGTTTGACACGTACAAAAAGCATCATGATCACAGTGTCAAACAACATATAAGGGTGATGTCAAATATGATTGCGCAACTCAAAAGTGTTGTCCATGTTCGATCTGATGAGCAGAAAGTTCAGGCAATGACTCGGTCTCTTCCCGATAATTGGGAACATCTAAAGGTTAACTTGACCCACGATAGTAGCATAAAAACTTTTGATGATATTGCCCATCATGTGGAGCTTGAAGACGAGCGGCTTGGTGCTGCTAAAGCTGTACCTAATGCCTTTATGGCAGAATCAAGTGGTACAAATAAATCAAGCTTCAAGCGCAAGATAAAATGGAAAAATGACGGAAAGGGTAAGGAGACCGGAGAAGGATCCTCCATTAAAATAAACAAACCAAATTCCAAGAAAAGAAAACGGTTCTGCAAGAAGAAAGAAAAGAGTAAGATGAAGTGCTACAATTGCCAAGTTCCAGGTCATTTTGCTCGTGAGTGCACTGAGCCGAAAAAGGTAGCATTTCAAAATGCATCTCTTAGTGTTATATATGTTTCTAGCACTGTTTTACCAAGTGAATCTTATCCTATGTGGATTGTAGACTCAGGGGCCACCAACCATGTGAGCCGTGATAGAGAAGCGTTCATAGAGTTTCGTCGAGTTTCACCTGGATCAAAGTATGTATATGTGGGAAATAATGCAAATCTTGAAGTCAAAGGGATAGACACTTGCAGAATGGACATGTGTGGTGGCCGATCTTTGATGTTGCATGATGGCCTATACGTTCCAGGATTCGACAAAACTTAGTTTCTGTGTCTGTTCTTCTAGATTTAGATTTCAATTTGAACTTTAGTCGCAATGGTCTTAGAATTACTCAAGACAATGTTTTTTATGGTTTTGGACATTGTTATGATGGTTTTATTGTGTTAGATTGTAATCCTTCTATGTATAACTATTATGTTAATCGTTGTGTTATGGCATGTTATTCTAGTAACAATGATGTTAGTGTTATTACATGGCATGCAAGATTAGGTCACATAGGGCAGGATCAAATGAATAGATTGGCTAAGGAAGGACATTTGGGTTCTTTCTCTAAAATTGAAGTGCCAACTTGTGAAAATTGTCTTGCCGGAAAGATTACACGTAAACCATTTGGAAAGGCTAAGAGAGTTGATTTTCCATTACAATTAATTCATTTTGATATCTGTGGTACAATGAATGTGAGGGCTAGGTTTGGTGCTTTATATTTTATTACGTTCATTGATGATTTCACACGCTTTGGTTATGTCTATTTGATTTCTCATAAATATAAAGCACTTGAATGCTTTAAGAGATATTTCAATGAAGTTGAGAATCAATTAGACAAAAGGATTAAGACACTAAGAACTGATAGAAGGCATGAATATATTTCAAAAGAATTTGAAGCATTGTGCAATGAAAATGGAATCTCCATACAGTTAACTATTCCGTACACACCTCAACAAAATGGTGTAGCAGAAAGGAGGAATAGAATACTACTGGACATGATAAGGTCTATGATGGCGCAGGCAAATTTACATATCTCTTTTTGGGGAGATGAGTTATTGACTGCAACTTACATATTGAACAAAGCACCTTCTAAATCAGTTTCTTCCACTCCTTATGAGCTATGGACTAGTCATGAACCAAACTTAAAGGATTTACGAACTTGGGGTTGCTGCATATGTAAAAGATTCTTTTAGCAAGTTTGGTAAATTAGGTCCAAAAGGCAAGAAATGAATCTTTATAAGATATTCTGAACACTCCAAAAGGTATGTTCTCATTGGTGAATTAGAGGATGGAAGTGCTACTGAGATTGAATCACGAGATGTCACATTTCTGAAAAATAATTTTCCAAAGAAGGGCGAGGTAAAGAATGGAGAGCCTCTTTATGAAATGTTGAACTCAGATAGTCAGCAAGTGCCTTCTGACATAGTTGATAATCAAATTGATCAAGATCTTATTCTTGATCCGGGTGTGAGTGGTAACTCTTAATCCCAAAATCCTTCTGACGAACCTGAATTTCAACTATGATAGAGTGCCAAGAAAAATATACCCAAACGTACTTATGAAATTGAAGATTATGTTTTCTTGGTATCTCCCACAAAAATGGATGAGCCAAAGTTTGTGACTGAGGCTTTATCGAGCCCTGGAAAAGATGAGTGGATGAAAGCAATGAAAGAAGAATTAGAGTCCATGAAAACCAACAAAGTCTGGGATCTAGTTGACCTTCCGCCTGGGCGCAGAGCCATTGGGAACAAATGGGTTCTCAAAGTTAAATGCAAATCAAATGGGTCAATAGAAATATACAAGGCACGATTGGTGGAAAAAGGCTTTACTCAAGAAACCGGAATAGATTATGAGGAAATATTTTCACCAGTTGTAAAGTTTACCTCAATTCTCTTACTTTTGTCTATTTTTGCACATTTGGATTTGGAATTACATCAAATGGACGTGAAGACATATTTTTTCAATGGAGAACTAAACGAAGAAATCTACATGGAACAACCTGTAGGCTTCATCGTAAAAGGACAAGAAAAGAAGGTCTATAACTTGAAAATATTTATTTATGGCCTGCAGCAATCTTCAAGGCAATGGTATTTGAGATTTCACAAGGAGGCGATCTCATATGATTTCACCATGATCAATAAATACCATTGCATTTATGTGAAGAAGTACAACGGGATGTTTGTAGTTCTTTCTCTTTGTGTGGACGATATTTTATTGGTCGGAAATAATTTGAAGTATTTGAAAACTATCAAGTCATGGCTTTCAAAGTCACTAGACATGAAAGATATGAGCGAGGCAAACTATATCCTTGGAGTTAAGATTCAAAGAGACCGTTCCAAAAAGTTATTGAGTCTATCTCAAGAAACTTATATAAAGAAAATTTTGGAGCGTTTTCGCATGAATAGTTGCAAAACCATGGATACTCCTATAGCGAGAGGTGAAACTTTAAGCCTTGAAATGTGTCCAAAGACTAAAAATGAAAAGGAAGATATGTCTCGAGTTACATATTCAAGTGTTGTTGGGAGCTTGATGTACGCTATGATGTGTACTTGCCCAGACATTTGTTATGCAGTAGGTCTGGTTAGTGGGTATCAATCCAATCCTGGAAGAGATTATTGGAAAGTTGTGAAGAGAATTTTCAGATACCTGAAGGGAACTGTAGATTATTCACTATGTTATAGTGGAAATGATTTATACTTAAGAGGATATACAGATGCTAATTAGGCTTGTGACCGGAATGATAGAAAATCAACATCCGGTTATGCCTTTTTACTTAATGGTGGTGCTATATCATGGAAAAGTAAGAAACAAATATGTACAGTCCTTTCAACGATGGAAGGTGAGTTCGTGGCTTGTGCGTCTGCAGTACAAGAAGCTATTTGGTTGAAGAGATTCTTTGAGCATTTGGATATTACAAAAAACTCTCAGGATCCCATGACTCTGCATTGTGATAGTCAAGCAGCTATTGTATATACAAAAGATCCTAAGTATCACAGCAAGACCAAACATATTGACATCAAGTATAACTTTGTGAGAGACATGGTATCAAGTGGAAAGATAAATTTACAATATATTCCTACGCGAAGCATGATAGCTGATCCTTTTACAATGGCGATATCTAGAGAACTGTTTGAGAAACATGTTATGGCTCAAGGTTTGCGAAGGATATGAACATATTTATGTATTGTAAAATTACTTTAGTATTATAATATGCTCATCAAAATTTGACTCTTGAATTTATGCTTATATCTCGTATGCATATGATGAATGATTTGTTGATAAAGTGTGTCTAACAAGTTGCGAGATTTGCTCTCTCACATGCGCAATCACCTCTTACATTAAGAATCGTGAAGAGATGAGACCTTATAGAACCTTGGATAATGTGAGGTTATATTTACTTGAAGAGGTCGGTCTTGACAACTAATCAGACTTACGAATTTCACTATTCGATTATGATTTTGTAGGCCAGATGCAAGTTTCTCTAAGAAGATGATTTGAGGATTATTGAAGTGAGAAACTCAGGTTAGACATTTGGAGTTGTTTAGACCAAGATTTGTACGATGTTAAATGATTAAAAGAATAAGACACACACACCAATATAAGGTGAGAACACTGTAACATCTGTTTCATACCACGTGTGTTATCGACCGTGGGATAATGGAAGAATGAATCCCTGCTTCTTCATTGTGTGAGATCCCAAAGAAGTTAGAGTAACTTTTATTGAAATACCCTTTGACCTTTTATTGTCTCTTGAAGTGCCAATCAGTGTTGCTACTTTAGCATGTCATTAATAATCATGAGTGATTTGGCAATGCAGTGCATGTCTAGGAAAGCAGTTGATTTGGAATGAAAAGATTCGAGTAGAAAGGGAAGACGACTAAAATTTAGTAATTTAAATTGTATTCATAAGTCGACCATTACACTTACCATGAGGGTATTGGATGTAATTGTGGATACAGTGTTATATGAGAAATCGAGTTTGCTTCTTTCGAGGATGAGGGATCGAATAAGTAGCTACTAGAATAGCGAATGATGTCTGGAGTATTGCGGGTAATAATATCCTCATGCTAGTAGTGAATTCTTTCCATATGTGATTGGACTTCTACATAAAGCTTTAGTACAACCTTTAATTGGTTTTGGAATGTTACGGCTCTTTGTGTTCGCAGGTCGCACCAATTATTTGCCAGTATGAACTGTGTGTCAAAGACATCGGTCTAGCCCACTATGAGTAAAGTGGAAGATGTTGGATTATGGGTCATAGGTTGCTCCATGTGGGCTGACCCGACCCGGTTAGGAGAGACAAGTGAGAGAGGTTAAGGGAAGTTACCACTAAGTCACAAACTCCCACAAAAGTGAACGTGCAAAAAGGGAGTGGTGGGTTATCTTCTTTAACTATTATTATTCTGTCTATTTATGTTAAAGGAGAAAATACAGAATTTTCAAGTGTAATAATCTTCTTTGACTATTTTATTCTACAGGAAAAACACACATAAGTTAGAGTATCTAATTGATGGAAGATTAACTAGTGATTCAAAGTTTGATTTGGGGCAATTATTTCAGTGGCGAGTTCAACAATTCTTCCGTTATGTTGACAGGTACGCTAATATTGTTCTCGCTCCGATATTATTAAACTATCACGTATGATTATGATAATTGAGAATGAGATATACAAAAGCGAAAAAGAAAGAAAAGTAATTAATACGCAGAAACAAGCTAGATTGATTAGGTTGGTTTTTGAGTTCCCAAGTCTATGCCTCTTGATCTTGACTCTCTCCCCTTCCCTTGCCGCGGTTTAACTCTAGCTAGTTCCATCCAAAAAGAGTGAAAAGAGTGGTGCTGGACCTTTTTAATTTTCAAGATAATATGCAGGCATTTATTTTTTAAATTATTCAGAATAAAGTTTTCGTTTTTATAACCTTTTTTAGTGCTAAATACCGTAATACAATTATACTCGTAAATGTTTATTTTTTTTGTCAAAAGAAGTACGTACTCAAATTATATGTCTGCTCCTTAGGATAAGAACAAATGTAGGACTGTGATGGCTTTCCAGAATACAGTTTCTACTTTGTCAGTTGTTCAAGTCATCGTCACCACAAAGTTTATATGTAAGATACCAGATCTGTGTGAATAGATCACTGCAATGATTCAGTGATGTTGAATGGACCTTGAAATGATTTGACAATTCAGAAATCAGAAATGAATGAAGACATTAAAATACCACCATTTTCTTTTTTGCTATATCGCATGGGTTACCCCTTTTTTTCTTGGTAATTAAAAAATAGTCATTGCTTGCAAAGTTATTAAAAATTCATTACTATTATTTTATACATAGGTAAAATCTAGACCAAAATATTTTAGCTGAAATAGGAAAAGTTTCAGCATAACATATTGGATTATGGAGTTTCTGCGTATAAACTTCCAGCAAATTATGTTGGAATTCCGGCACGTTATGAAATTCCAGCACATTCCTATGTAAAACATTCGAACCCAACATATTTGTTAGGATTGAAATAATCGGGTGTCGTGTGGAAGCTAGCAAAACAATCATTGAACAACTATAAATCCGACAATAAAAGATAACTATATCAAAAAAGACACAAACATTTAATAGTTCAATCAATTGACTTACGTCCACGATAGAGATGAGGAATCCACAATATAAAAGAGAGTACAAAATATCGAGAGAGAAATCTCACAAAGAGGCAAACACATATGGCACACTAACATTTGTCCCGAAAAGTTCTCCCCCTAAACAAGACCTTTAAACCCATATGGCTACTGTATAGGGTTAAATATGCTATGGCACATGGGCGTCTAAAAGAGGGATACGTGAAACCCAAGATAGAGGAACGGCCAAGACCGAAGGCAATTGTTCCGTTTGTCACCAGAAAAAATAACGCTCATGAAGATGTGATAAATATTCTTCGCCCGATAGCATTTAATAAGGAATATTTTGTGGCATTAAGGGCGATTGCCCGTTACAAGAAAATTGGTCTTTATGTTCACCGTTATATCTTCATTGATGACCCTCATAATTGACATTAAAGAAGGGCACGATCCTAGGACCTCCTTTCCTGGAAGTAGCTATAAATAGTGAGCTCAGTTACCATTGTAATGGACACGAATTTTCTGCCAAACTTATGCTACATTCTATTAAAAGCTTAATACAATCTTATCTTCTTGCTTTTTGATTTTGTTGCTATTATGCCCAAAAATTCTGTTTCCGAAACTGTTGCTTCTGCTATTTCATCTACATCCTAAGGCTAAGTATTACATAGTTTTCAATTATTTTATTATTTCAGGGTCAAATTAATTCACTTGTCTAGAAATCACGTATAGCTTCAACTGTACCGTTTTACGCGTAAACAGTTTGGCGCCCACCCTGGAGCCAAGACAACCGTGCACTTAAATTGATCCTTGTCTTTTTTACTAACGTGTTTTGATTATTTTGTCTTAGAAATAATCATAAGAAATGGCAAATAACATTGTTAACAACACGCACAACCCCGAGATTCGAGGGGATCAGCCTCATTTCGTGGACTCAATCAGTGACACCTACATTTAGGGGAATAGTTCCACACTGGTGCATGACAGGCAATATCCTCGAAATGTTTGGAAGACAACTCTCGGTGATGCTGATGAGGAACATGTCGTTGACGCGGTAAGGGTCATGCAAGAGCAACATGCGATCATTCTAGGCCACCTCACGCGACAACATAAGGTTATGACGGAGTTGAAGCAGGTGCTGTCAGGGGCTTCGAATAATGAGAACAGACGAGATCCAATTCCTCCCGGCACTCCCGCAAATCAAACAACGTAGAGGGTCGACAACAACACTCCAAGGGGTGAAGTTTACTCCGATGGGGCTGGGGGAGCGGATCCGGCCTCAATAACGAGAATGATTCTTTCAAGAATGAACTTTTACGGTTTATTAGGGAAGTGAACGCCCGCATGGATCAAATCTCGGGCGCGTCACCAGTGCTGAAAGGTTCAGACTCAAAGAAGTATACTCAATTGCCATACAAGCCAAGTGCAGCACCAGAATTAATCCCGAAGGGGTTTAAAATGCCTGATGTGCCGAAGTATGATGGAAATTTAGACCCTCATGAGCATATTACCACCTACACAACAACGTTGAAAGGAAATATTTAGCTCTTCACGAAATTGAATTTGTTTTGTTGAAGAAATTTGGATAAACTATCACGAGGGGAGCCTGGACGTTGTATTCACATTTACCCGAGCATTCCCTAAACTCCTTTGAGATGCTCGCAGACTCTTTCACCAAGGCTCATGTCGATGCCAAAAAAGTACAGGCTTGAAAGGCCGACATATTCAGGATTCTGCAAGGAGAGTTCGAGTTACCACGGGAGTTCGTTACCCGATTCCAGAAGGAGAGAATGTTGCTCCCGGTTCTCTCGAATGAATGGGCGGCAGAAGCATTCACCAAGCTATTGAATTTGAGAAGTTCAGACGCTTCGCGAAAACTGAAGGAAAGCCTGCTTGAGTTTCAAGCAACGACTTGGGCGGATGTCCACAACCGGTACGAGTCAAAGATAAGGATCGAAGATGATCAGGTTGGCTTTCCATTGTCAATCAAAGAATGGAAGAAGAACAGAGAAAAATCATAAGACGATTACGACATGGACATACGGACATTGAGGGGCCGGTTTTTGCCCTACGAATGGACCGAAGGCCACGGCAGAGGCTTTCGGACAGTGGATAGATTCGCCATTGTCAGAAAGACTGACCGTGGTCAGAAAAATAAATCATTGTAGGATAAAGAAGCGTCAGGGTCACTAGATCCTTCTTACCCCAAGTTATCAGAGTACAACTTCAATGACAGTATATGGAGTTAGTGTCATCCATAAGAAACAACAAAGAAGCACGGTTCCCGAAATCAATGAGATCTGATCCCAGCCATAGGGATCCCAACTTATGGTATGAATACCACCGGACGAATGGCCACCGGATAGGGGATTGCTGACACCTCAGGGAAGAAGAGGCAACATTATTGAAGAATGGTCACCTTAGAGAATTCTTGAGTGACCAAGCTAAGAACAATTATGGTTGTAATCGGGACAACGTTGAACCCTCGAAATTAGGAGAAGATCCTCCGTGCCAAACAATCAACATGATCTTCGGAGGGAACGAGACTAATGAGGCCACCTTTTCGGTAGCAAAGAAGACGAAAGTATCAATAAACCATAGCAAAAGGCTCCAGGAAGACGATATCACTTTTACAGAGGAGGACGCAGACAGATTGTTGCTACCACACAAAGACGCACTGGTAATTTCTTTAAATGTGCTAGATTTTAAGATTAAACGTGTTCTAGAGGATAGGAAGTTCGGCTAATATCATACAATGGAGAGTATTGAAGCAAGATAAACTCATATGAAGCATTATTCCGACCACAAAGCTCCTTTCCGGATTCAACCTTGCAAGCGTGACAACCCGGGGAGAAATTTTATTACTTTTAAACATCGAATGAGTAATGAAAACAACTCTCTTCAAAGTGGTAAATGGTGACATGGGATATAACATCATTCTGGGAAGGCCATGGTTGCACGAGATGAAAGTTGTACCATCAACATATTATCAATTGCTTAAATTTCCAACACCACAAGAAATTAAGCAGATAAGGGGTGACCAACCGGCAGCAAGGGAGATGAATGCAATTTCCATCTCTAGTAGCAAAGTAAAGGAACACGCGGCATAGAAATTACAGGAATCGGCTCCTGCTCCCGAACCAGATGAAGTTAGATTAGGGGAAAAAACGTCAGAATATTATCACATACCGTGATATTTCTAGGTTGCAGAAGAGACGGATGCAACGAATCCACAGCGGAAGAGTTTGAGAAAGTTGCATTATTAGAAGAATTCCCAAAAAGGAAATTCCGCTTGGGGACAGGACTGCACCTGCAGCTCAGGTCTGGCTTTATTAAATTCCTTAAATCTAACGTCGATTGTTTTGTATGGACGCATGAGGATATGACAGGTATCCCGACAAAGGTAGTTGTACACAAGTTATGTTTTGTTCCCAACAGACCTCCGGTAAAACAAAAGAAGCACGCTATTGCCGAAGCCAGGAATAAATCCATCAAAGAAGAGGCAACTCGCTTACTTAATATCGGTTCGATCAGAGAGGTGGAATATCCAGGCTGGCTAGCCAATGTAGTAGTAGTTCCTAAGAAGAACAATAAATTTTGCACGTGCATAGATTATAAAGATCTTAATAAGGAGTTCGCGAAAGACTCGTTCCTACTACCAAACATTGATCAAATGATTGATGTCATGGGCGGGCACGAGTTAATGAGTTTCCTCGATGCTTACTCTGGGTACAACCAAATTAATATAAACCCGGAGAATTAGGAAAAGACTTCATTTATAATGAATTTTGGTACATATTTCTATAATGTGATGCCCTTCGGATTTAAAAATGTCGGAGCCACATATCAACGACCATGAACAAGATGTTTGAAAATCAAATAGGAAAAACTATGGAAGTTTATATAGAAGATATGCTCGTTAAGTATTTGAATACAGGTTATCACCTTAAACATCTGCAAGAAACTTTTGACATCCTATGGAAGCATAATATGAAACTTAATCCTGAGAAATGCGCATTCAGGGTCAGCTCTGGTAAGTTTCTGGGATTTCTGGAATCGAAAAGGGGAATTTAGGTAAACCCTAATAATATCAAGGACATAGAATACATCCCAAACCAACTGTCAAACGTGAAGAAAGTCCAAAGGCTCACGGGGAGATTGGAAGCTTTGAGCAGGTTCATTTCCCGGTCATCAGAAAAATGTCATCATTTCTTCACACTGCTCAAAAACAAAAATAATTTCGAATGGACTCTGGAGTCCCAGAAGGCTTTGAGGGATTTGAAGAAGTATTTTTCAAACCCTCCATTGCTTTCAAAACCAAAAGAAGGTGAAACATTGCTAGTCTACCTCGCGGTCTCGGAAGCTGCAGTAAGTGCGATTTTATTCCGTGAGTATGAAGTTACACAATCTCTCATTATTATGTTAGTAAAATTTTAACAGGAGAAGAAACTCGCTACCCACATTTGGATAAATGTGCCTTATCTCTCGTAGTCGCCGCTCGGAAGCTGAGGCCCTACTTCCAATGCCACCCGATAGTCGTGGTGACCACTTTCCCTATGCGGAATATCCTCCATACACCCGAGCTCTCATTTAGATTGGCCAAATGGGCCATCTAAATAAGTGATTTCGACATAGAATATAAACCAAGGACTAAAATTAAGTCGCAAGTCTTGGCTGACTTCGTGGCCAATTTTAGTCCGGGATTACTGCCTCTGGAAACCAATGAGGCAGTAATGGTGTCAAAATTGACATCAAGGGTTTGAGCCTTATTTGCGGATGGAGCTTCCAATGTAAAAGGGCCCGAGCTCGGTTAAATCTTAATTACGCCTTGGGGGTAACCCTAAAGCAAGCCATTAGAACGATCCCTTTAACTAACAATGAAGCAGAGTATGAAGTTTTGATTGCAGGGCTCGAATTGGCTCGGAGACTTGACTTTGAGGTCATCGAAATCAAATGCGACTCACAGTTGGTGGTAAATCAGGACTACGGGTCTTTGAAATCAAAGAGGAGCGCATGCAAGAATACATGGTAAAGGTCCAGGCTCTGTTAGTGCAATTTCGGGAGTGTTCCATTACTCATATCCCGAGGGAAGATAACGCAAAAGCAAACGCATTGGCTAACCTTGGAGAATCGACGAAAATAAAGGGATTGGAGTCCGAGACGGTAGTACAATTGATGAATTCAGCCCTAGATACAGATTGTTACTATGAGGTAAATGCGACTAATTTGGTCAGGGACTGGAGAAATGAAATCATCGATTATCTCAAGCATGGAAAGCTGCCCGAAGATTCAAAAGCATCCTGGGCGCTGCGAGCCAATGCAGCACGATATAGCTTCAAGAGGGGTCAATTGTATAGAAAATATTTCCAAGGCCCGCTGGCCCGATGCTTAGGGGCATCCAAAGCTAACTATCTCATGAGAGAGGTCCACGAAGTGATATGCGGCAACCATTGAAGTTGGTAAGGGCGGGATATTATTGGCCCCATATGAAACAAGATGCCAAAGACTTCGTACGAAAATGTGATAAGTGTCAACGCTACACACCACTGGTGTATCAACAGACTAAACCATTGCATTTAGTTTTGTCTCCATGGTCGTTCATGAAATGGGGGATGAATATTGTCGGACCACTGCCATCGGCTCCCGGAAAGGTAAGATTTCTTTTAGTTTTGACTGACTATTTTTTTAAGTGGGTGGAAGCATGTCCTTATCAGAATATTAGAGAAAGAGAAGTGGTGGATATCTTGTAGGAAAATATAATTTGCAGGTTCAGAATACCAAAAGAGATCGCTTGTGATAATGTTCCACAATTTATCGTTACAAAAGTCACAAAGTTCCTCGAAGATTTTAAAATAAAAAGGATCACATATTCACCTTATCATCGGAGCGGAAAAGGTCAAGCGGAGTCAACAAACAAAGTGATTATACAAAACCTCAGGAAAAGTTTGGAAGTGGATAAAGGTAATTGGCCCGAGGAATTACCTAGAGTTTTATGGGAATACCGAACAACGGCCAAATCGAGCACAGGAGAAATCCTCTTTTCCCTTGTGTATGGTGAAGAAGCTTTAATCTCGGTGAAAGTAGGGGAACCCACATTGAGATATTTCTAGGTAGATGAAGAATCAAACAACGAAGAAATGTTAGTCAACTTGGAGTTGCTCGATGAGAGAAGGGACTTGGCACATATAAGAATTACAACTCAAAAGCAGAGAATGGAGCGCTATTATAATCGAAGATCCAACCTCCGTTATTTCAAAATAGGAGATTTAGTCCTTAGAAAATCAACTCAAATACTTGTAGCTCAACATAGGGAAGCTAGCTCCAACGTGAGAAGGCCCCTACAAGGTTTCAGCTGTCATCGGGGAAGGTACATACGAATTGGAGAACCAAAATGGAGAAAAGTTGGCCACCAATTAGAATGTGACGCACCTCAAAAGGTATTATTGCTGATGAAAATTATCCATGCGGAAGTTATGTGCTGCACTTTTTTCCCTTCATTCAGTTTTTGTCCCAATTGGGTTTTTCTAGCAAGGCTTTTAACAAGGCAGCAACAGAAAGCATACTACGAAGACAAAAATAATAAGAACTTTAATAGCAAGGCACACAAGCCAAGATCCACTCGGGGACGGTTAGATAATCTTTTGCTCTATAGCAAATTTCCACCGGGAATTTAAGTTTGCTATTGAGCAAAGGTTATTCGGTCGTTCATGAGCGCAAACCACTAGAGGGTTAATAGATAGTCCTTCGCTCGATAGCATACATTCTGGAGGGGAAGTAAAGTATGTTTCTAAGTTAAGGATTATCTAGCAATTCATTAGTGGAATCTTCGAAGATGCAAGACTTCTAGTGTTCCAATTCGCATTATTCGCATTCGAACACTAGGGGGAAGGATATGAGGATACGGTAACAATGGTTGCCATGTCGACCGAGAAACAAAAAATCAAAAACAAAATTTTATCATCGGGATTGGGGACTGCGCGGTCATCCCCCTAGAAACAAGTTATACACGTTCGCCACAAGTAATTCAATTTCTTTTCAGCATAGCAAATGCTTATGTACTTTTTGAAATAGAAAGAATAAAATGAAATGAAATCTTTTTGTTTTTATTTTGTTTCTTGTCTGAACAATGAATTAAATTTTTCATTTGAAAGTTAACAAGTACTTCAAATTCCAGTAGCCATAAAGAACAGGAGACGTCCTCTTCAAGAGCACCATAAACATAAGAGGGACCTCTCTTATAAAAACCCCACGTTAAAGGGTTGGTTTCAGAAGAATTTATGTCCGGAATCAAAATGCCTTCGTGGAAAGATACACCAGAAGCCGTATACGAAAGGACGCAAAAAGTAAACTTGCACAAATAACTATCAAAGCCCTCACGAAAACGGGTTGATGCCTAGAGCCAAAATGCTTTCAGGGATTACCCCCAAGGCTTCATATAATAAGACCCAAAACAAAAAAACTTGCGCAAAATTCTTAAGCAAAAGGAAGAAAATTCAATGATTAAAAGACTTGCATGAATATTCAAATGAAAAAAGACTCAAACAATGATTGAGCAAAAATATGTTTTTATTTACAATAACATGCCAAAACGGCACAGATACAATAATTGGAAAAAGAAAAGAAAAGCTAAACTGCAGTATCTCCAGAACCAGGAGGAAGAGAAGTGTCTGTGCCCCCGGAGAAGTAGATGGATCCACCAATGGCTCAACATTTTGGTTTTCATCAGTTTGGCCTTTAGCATCAACACCCTCCGATTCTTCTTCAGTTCCCAGAACTCGAAACCGGAACCAGAAGGACCAGGAGCATCAGACCTCGCTAGGGGTCCACTTTTAGCAGCTAACTCAATCTCACGACCTTAGAAATTTCGGCATCAAAATCAATGATATCTTCTTGGCCTCTTCCAATGTTTTTCTCTTAATGTTTTACATAGCGTAATTTTTCTTAATAACAAGGAAGCCGCTCGGTGCTTGAGTTCTTCTTTGAGTTGGGTCACCTCGGCAGAAAGGCTTTCCCAGGTGATCTAACAAATCTGAGGCTAACATCAAGGTCACGGACAGTTGAACTAAAGATCCAATTATGCTTAATATTTTCCTCTACTTCTCCTCCACCTGAGCATGTTTTTGCCCCTGCAACCACAAGCTCTTCATTTTGGATTTCAAGGCTGCCTCTAAGTTAGTCAATATTTTAGCGGTGGTAGTTTCTCCTTCGGTTGCAGCAAGAACAACATTATGGACTTCAGCCCATTTGGCCCTCGCTTCGTCAAATCTAATCCTCAGCGCGCTAATTTCTTGGCTAACAGTTACCACATCTTGCTCTCTTTACTGCAAATGAACCTCCAATACAACAGCCTCGGCAGCTTTGGCTTCCAGTTCTGAGAGGCGAGCGACACTTTGCTCCTACTCTACCAAAAGTTGATCGCCTATGGAGGTAATATATTCCTTCTCATGAATCAACCTCTAAAGGCCCTCGGAAGCAATAAAGTTGGCCTACAAATCAAGAAATGTAAAACTCAGGATATATTCATGCGAAAATAGAAGAAATGACAAAGGAAGAAAGGAATGTATCGTTACGGCGCTGTGCATAGCATTGTTCATCAGAAAGTCTCCCAAGAGTGCCTGAATCTTTTCTAAATCTTTCTCTGAAGCCAAAGGCTTCAGATATTTAGCAAGCTCCACCGGCCTGGATACTAAGTTGCATCTAGTAGAGACCGAAAGAGTAAAATTCCTCCTCTGTTGTGGATCTTCAGAAGGGGTAGCATAATTTTGCCCCAAATTCCTGCCAACTGGGGACTGGGGAAGAGGAACACCTTCTTTGTGGGCGGTGGAGATGATGTAGCAGTTGCTGGTGTTGGTGAATATGGAAATGTAGGTGATGGATTTGAAGAGTGAGAAGCAACTACATCAAATACAGTGCTGGTTATTGGATGCTCGCCAACCAAAGATGGTAGGGACCCGGTACTCAGCCCCACAGTACTGGGCACAGAAATTGGGGCCCGAAAACGGGAGTTGGAATTATCTACCAAATCAAACTCTCTCCAAAGTGCCGAAACATCGTCTTTAGCTGGTGTAGCTATCTCAACAGGTCGAGCATCCTGTTGAGATGATGAGGATCGTCGTCTTATATGTAGAGAAGCTCCCCCATGACTAGCTTATTAATCATCAGGAATCATCATGGTGTTTACGGCCGGTCCGGAAGGAGGGTCAGTAACCACAACTACCAGAGATGACTCGGGATAGCAGTCTTCTCCCTCTTATTCTTTTCCCCGACCGTGGGGGAGCGTCTTCTTTTTGGTTGTTTTTCCTCTGGCCGGGGACTCCGTAATGATACACTTTTACCCGAAGCAGGCTGGGAGATACCTGTTCGAGTAAGTTCCTCCTGAAGCAGCCTCGCCGCATCAGTAGAATCAGCCAAGACATCCTCCTCGAGAATGGCAACAGAGCCCGCGGGTAAACTTGAATTCATAGACAATGTAGAAGGGATCAATCAAGTTTTTCACATGAAAGATTGAAACAAGGTGAGTTTGACTTACCATGATTTTTGGCCTTCCACCCGTATTTAGGAGCCAGTTCTTTCCACAAGCAAGTTTAAAGCGTCGTAACATCCAAGATCTTCTGGACCGACCGGTCAAAATATTAAACCACTAGTGGGATCTATCGAGTTTCTGAAAGAGGCAAAGGATGGAGGATCAATACGGGTATAGGAGAATATTTAGTAAAGGAAATATTAAAAAAAGAGCTTATGAGTGTGGTTCCAAGCCGCCGGAAAGGATGGAGCTGTTGACGAAATGATATCATTGGTGGCAACTGCAACGAACCGTTCCATCCACCCATGGTCGTTGTCATCATCCATGCTAGATAAAAAAGCATGGTGGCCACGCTTGCAGAGGTTTATCATTCCCCCGTGAAAGATCTTGGGAGAATAGAGATTCATCATATGAGCTAAGGTTATCTCTTCTCCCGTCTCCTGGCCCAAACGTCGAAGGTAAGAAATCGTCCTCCACACAAAAGGACTTACTTGTTCTAAACACACATGGTAGCGGAGGCAAAACTCACAATCATGGAGTCAAGCTCTCCACTCAAAGAGAAAGCACCCAAAGTAAAGTGAGAAGTGTAAAAATATGTAAAACCATCCTTGGGCAGGTTCACTCGCTCCGATAGATCAAGAGAAATAATATCCAAATCATGGCAGAGGCAGTCTTCCTTCACAAAAAGAATGCTAGAAGGATGTATGGAAGAAGGATACCTACTGACGGCCCATGTGCAAAATTTAGCAGTAGGAAATTTCTCTTCGAAGTCTTTTGTGGTAATAAGACTTATAGGGATGATGGATCCCACTATTGGAGGAGCAGAGCCCTCGACCTTGTTCTTGTTCTTTGAAGAACTAGTACACTTTGAGGAAGAAGCCATTGTATGGAAGAAGGGAAAGGTTTTTGATGGAAAGAGAATTAGAGAAAATATGAAGAGCGGGATGCAAGTCGAATAAGGGAAGCTTCAAAAATTATGCAATATAAGGGGGAAGGTTGATGCGTATAAGTAAAAGTTTTGACGGCTGAATTCATGACCATGATTACCTCGATAATCGGCAAAAGCCGTGCTGAATCGTGGGATGACGCGTGTTCGGGGCATTAAATGCAAAGAGACGTGTGTTTAATCAATTGTCATAAGCATTCAGAGGGAGTTATAGTGATTCCCGCCAAAAAAGTGTTTCAACCAACTTCCTGGTTACACACAGTCATGTCAGCGGAAAGCAAGGGGACTATTTGGATAGAGTAAAATATGCTATGATACGTGGCTGTCCAAAAGAGGGACACGTGGAACCCAAGAAGGGCATGTCCAAGACCGAAGGCAGTTGTTCCGTTTGTCACCAGAAAGAATAATGCTCATGTAGATGTGATAAATACCCTTCGTCCGATAGCATTTAATAGAGAATATTCTGTGACAATAAGGGTGATTTACCATTAAAGGAAATTTGACATTTATGTTCACCGTTACATCTTCATCAATGACCCTCTTAATTGACATTAAAGAGGGGCACGATCCTAGGACCTCCTTCCCTAGATGTAGCTATAAATAGTGAGCTCAGTTATCATTGTGAAGGAAATGAATTTTCTGACAAACTTATGCTACATTCTATTCAAAGCTTAATACAATCTTATCTTCTTGCTTTTTTGTTTTATTGTTGTACCCGGAAACCATGTTCCTGGAACTGTTTCTTCTACTATTTCATCTACATACTAAGGCTAAGTATTGCATAATTCTTTAATTATTTTATTATTTCAGGTTCAAATTAATTCACTTGTCTAGAAACCACGTATAAATGCAATTGTATCATTTTACGAGTAAACAACTATATTGTGGATGCTGCTGAATAAAAAGGAAGGATCCTCAATTTATAAAAGTCCAAACTTTTTCTTCCAAGAAAAGGGACTATCCAAATATGAGAGATTTATAATTTCCTTCTAGAAAAATAAAAACTCAATTATGGTAAACATGTTGTCTTTTCCTTCAAGAGAAAAGAAAATCAAATATGGTAAGAACAACATGACAAACACCTAACAATTCTCCCCCTGGCCTGAATTTTCTTACAAAATAAACTTGCTCTCATTTAACACACCATCTTGCTCATATTTGCCTCCATTCCATAAAAACTCCATATAAATAACCAAGGCTACCACTGTTATATCGAGGAAAAGGCAAACTCGAATATAAAGAAGATAAAGAACACCAATTTTGACGTGGAAAACCCTTCAAATTGAAGATAAAAACTACAGGATTACAAAGTTAAAAAAGCTCCACTATAAAAATAAGAGGGTAACAAAAGTTCTCCAAATTGGTTACACAACACGTTTCAAACACGGAGCAATAATAGTAATAACAAATCAATTAAAGAAAGAGAAGAAATCACAAAAATGGAGCTGCTGTTCGGGGCTCGAAGTCGGATGCTAAGGGCCACCAAATTTGATCTCCACCGTGAAATCATAGACCAAGATGTTAAGAACATTAAGTCAAAATTTCAGCCTGATCCAACGTTAACGAACCGAAAAATGTATTTCGAAGCTGGTTGGTTGAACAAAAATCTGCAGCAAGACGAACACTTTTTCTTCTCTCTTCACTCGTGATGGAAGATCTCTCAAATCTCACATATGTTCTAAAGTATTTCTAAGATTTATACCAATGAGCCGAGAAAAACTATCCAAGGTTTCTCTATTTATAGATAATGAGTAATGCTTTCTCTTAAAGCCAAAACCAACTCCAAATAGGAATAAAAATTGAATCCCGCTCCGAGTAGGAATGAAAATGAAAAGAGAATAGAATTAGGCTAGGCGGCCTTTGGATGGACAACATGGGCATGGCCCAACAAACTTCCCCTCCAGCTAAGGGGAAAAATATGTCTTCAAGTTGAGGAGTTATTGACAGGCTTCACGCCTTCCACTTTTTTGCAAAACTCATGCTTATCTGCAACCATCACTTTCGTCAGCATGTCCAAAGGATTGTCATTAGTGTGTATCTTCTCAACCTCAAATAAATTCTCTTCCAATGTCATTATTATCCAATAATACTTTATGTTTGTATGTTTCGTCTTAGATTGAAAATTGGAGTGCTTGGTGAGACAGATAGCACTTTGATTGTCACAAAATAATATGTACCTTGACTGCTCAAAGTCAAGATCATTAATAAACTCCTTCATCCATAATAATTCTTTGGCACCTTCGATGACGGCATATATTCGGCTACTGTGATGGATAGAGCTATACACTTCTACAGTCTAGATTTCCAAGAAACAGACCCCTGCAAAGGTGATCAATAATAGGAAGCGGATCTTGAATTATCAAGATTGCCTCCTAAATCAGAGTCTGTGTAACAAACAAGTTCTGGCTTGTCACTGCCAAAGCACAACTTCAAATGTGCAGTATTTTTAAGATACCTTAATATTAATCTTACTGCATCACAATGTTCCTTTCCAGTATTAGAAAGTAATCTACTAACAGTACCAACTGCATGTGCAATATCTAATCTAGTGCATATCATATCATATATCAACTACCAACAACAGAAGAGTAAGGAATACGAGACATCTTTTTGTTTTTCTCTTCATCAGTAGATGGACTCTGACTAATACTCAATTTAATGTTTTTAGTAATAGAAGTATTAACCATTTTTACATATGTCATAGAAAAATAAGGGTACAAGAAAACTTCCAGAAGTTCTCTGATGATGATTTTAATTTTCGAAAGTGTTAGTGTGCCCCTTGTGTTTGCATCTTCGTGAAGTTGTTCTCTCGATATGTTGTACTCTATTTTACATAGTGGATTGCTCATATCCGCCCGTGGACATAGGTCAAATTGGTCGAACCACGTTAGATGTTTGTGTCCCTTTTGGTATATTTCTCTTTTGTTATATGATTTGTCGTTGTTCAAGGTTAGCTTACTAACTTCTGCATGACACCTGACTTTTTCGGTCCTGACAAGTGATATCAGAGTGAGATTAGACACATGTTCATCTTGACGATTCAGTTAGCGGCAACCTATTTGAAGGTAATCATGATTTTTATATGAGAAATTTGACCCGGATGCTACTCACATTGAGACAAACTTTATGGTGGAGATTTGGAGATGCGGCCTGTTGAAGATTATGTGAAGAAAGTTGATCGAGTTTATTTTTTCAAAAAATGCAGGCCAAGGGAAAGAATTATTAGGTGTTTATCCTGATTTTCTTACCATATTTAGTTTTCCTATCTCTTAAAGGAAATAAGAACATGTTTACCATAATTGAGTTTTCCTTTTCTTGGAAGGAAATTATAAATCTCTCATATTTGGCTAGTCCCTTTTCTTGGAGGAAAAGGTTGGACTTCTATAAATTGAAGATCCTTCCTTCTTATTCAGCAGCACCCATAATGTAGCCACAAGGGGTTTGAGAGTCTTGTTTAGGGAGAGAATTTTTGGGACAAAGTGTTAGTGTGCCACTTATGTTTGCCTCTTTGTGAAATTATTCTCTCGATATTTGTACTCTTTTTTATATAGCGGATTGTTCATCTCCGCCCATGGATGTAGGTCAAATTGACCAAACCACGCTAAATATTTGTGTGTCTTTGGTATATTTCTCTTTTGTTGTATGATCTATCGTTGTTCAAGGTTTGCTTACTAACTTCCGCATGACACGTGATTATTTCTATCCTAACAATATTAAGCTGAAATTTTTCCGAATTTTTAAGGGTGCTTTTGTTCAGATTCTATCTTTACATCAAAATATGATTAAATTTCAATTACGTTTAAAACATGACTATTTTTTAATTGCCAGTTATAAATTAGGATGTTTCTAACTTTTTTCCCGTTTATTCTAGGTGGGCAATTGGTTTTCTCTTCTTCTTCTTTTTTTTTTTTTTAGGATAAAAGGTACTTTATATTACTAATAAAAACTAGGGTACATAACCCATTTGGTTGTGATCGCTACAAAGGCTGCGATGGGCTATACTTATGCCTGCTAAGGCATTGTCATTACCTAATGCGACCAAATTATCACACATTAAAATAGAACATTGTCTTGCATAAACAAATCTATCCTGATCTTTGTGCTAGGCATCTATTACAAAGTCAGGTGGTAAAATAAACATGCGTAAATTATTATAGCTAGATTGCATAAGAGTTGCTTTTGCCAGTCGATGTGCCACCATCTTCCTTTCACGAAAACTATGCCTCACTGTGATCTCCCCTAGTAGCAGTGCCTTCTCCATTAACCATTTGCATTCATAAATCAAATTATTGTAAGTTGGATAATTATCGTGGAGAAATTGTATGACTTCCATGGCATCCGTTTCTACTTCAACTGGGAATATTTTTTCCTTTATAATTAGTTGAAGTGCATGCCGTAATGCTTGTAATTCCACCTGGATTGGTGATGCTGCATGGATTTTTTTTAGATATCCCATCCTCCATTGGCCTTTGTTATTGCGTATGATTCCGCTGATTCCCGCCTGGAGACAATTGCTCCTAAAGCCACCATCAATGTTGATCTTGTATCAACCTATTGGAGGAGCCTGCCACTTAACACTAATGTTTATTTTTATATTTTTATTAGTTTCCTTAGAAGTTAATTGGTTATATTCAATAGCCTGGTTGATCATTCTTCTAGTGTTGATGTGATTAGTAGTATTGTTTTGATTGTTGTGGTTCTATTGGTCCAAATGTCCCATAGGGAAAACGAGAATATGTCCTCCCATGTGGTGTATTTGCTGGTCAATGTGGGATTGGCATTCCTGGGTACATCAACCTGGTGAGTTGTGTGAAATTGGGGATTGGTAGTCACTCCCATGGATTGCCAAAACATTCGAGTGATGCTACATTCCAAGAATATATGTGTTAGGGTTTCATTCGTGTCTTTACATATTGGGCAATGTGGATCAATATTTACACCAATATTGCTTAGATAAGCTCTAGTAGGAAGTCGTTTACAGTAGCATTTTCATAGAAAAAATTTGATATTGTTAGGGCATTTTAGGCCCCCAGATCCAATTGAAATTGAGATTTGGACAAGCTTGGTCATCAATTATCTTATAGCAAGAATTTGTGGAAAATATGCCACTAGGATTTATGTTTAATATGAGGTTATTACGAGGAGTGATATGCTTGTTAAAGTTTAAAGCATAAATATTGTTGGTAATGCTTTGGGGTAGTTCAAAGGATATTTTACTTAAGTCACAAAACTCATTATCACATATGTCCTTAAGTTTTAAATAATCTTCATTCAGTGATATGGGGCATATAATGTTACTATGTAGGTTGGGAAAATTGGAATGCTAAGTGGTTAAGTATGGCAGGTAGGTGTACCTTAATAGCCTCCACTCTCAATACCATACCTAATCACCTGATGCAAATTTCTCTTCTACCGGCAAAAACTTTTAAAGAAATAGACAAAATCCAGAGACATTTCCTCTGGGGCACTACAAGGGAGAAGAAAAAGCTTCACTTAATTGGGTGAAACATTATTGCTACTACTAAAGATCTAGGTGGTCTATGTATTAAAAAAAAGTCAAATCTAAGAACTTGGTTCTACTAACCAGCCTATCCTGGAAAATTCTTAATAATCCATCCTCTCTTTGGACGAAAGTTCTTATTAGTTTATATGGTAAAAGTAGAACTTCTAAGAGTGGCTCGATCACCTAGAACAACATCCTTAAGGGATGGATAGTTTGTACTAAGGGAATTACGTGGACAATACACCAACATTCAAACATTAACATCTGGAGCACAAACTGGATTCTAAATTTTTCCAACATGTGTAGTAACATTATAGGCCCCCTATCACTGAATGAAGATTGTTTAAAAATTAAGGACATTTGTGATAATGAGTCTTGGGACTTAAGTAAAATATCCTTTGAACTACCCCAAAGCATTACCAATAATATTTATGCGTTAAACCCCAACAAGCATATTACTCCTCCTAATAACCTTATATGGAGCATAAATCCTAGTGACATATTTTTCACAAATTTTTACTATAAGATAATTGACGACCAAGCTTGTCCAAATCTCAATTTCAATTGGATCTGGGGCTTAAAATGTCCTAACAATATCAAATTTTTCCTATGAAAATATTACCATAAATGATTTCCTACTAGAGCTTATCTAAGCAATATTGGTGTAAATATTGATCCATATTGCCCAATATATAAAGAGACTAATGAAACCCTGTCGCATATGTTCTGGGAATGCACTAATATGTTATGAAAAATTTTTTGAAGATTTGTCCATTCATGAGAATGCTCGTAAAACACTTTGTATTTGATTCATGACTTTTATAAGAGAATTTTACAACACTTTTGAGAAAGAAACAAAAAAGAAAATGAAAACTTTGTTTCGCTAACCAAAACCAAAGTTATTTGCTTTTATAGAACTTTATAAAGAAAATGTTCCAAGCCAAACATGGCTAAGCACAAAAGATCGTTACGATAAAACAAAAAGACTTGCCAAATTACTTTGCATTTGCCTCCTAGTGGTGCAAGTTGATTCTTTGTTGGAAAAGCAGAATCTTGGGAAAAGGTCAAGTTTCTGTTTCACCATTTGCCATTCTAGGAAAGCTGTCGGTTAACTAGCTCCTTAAAACTAACAAAGCATTTAATTAAGGAAAAGCTAATTACATTCAGTATTGTTTAATTAATTATTTGTTGAATGCTATAATGACAATCAGAATCACGTGTCTCAATTACCTACAAGAAGTTTTTGTCCCTACTGAGTGCTCCTCTTCCTGTCATTTTTTTATCCATCAAACTGAACATCTGACAGACCGGTTTGCGTATTTTGGCCTTTGGTTCTTGAATATTTTAAAGTTGGCTGGGAACTAACGTAATCATATACATTTAAGTACAGTAGTGTCTATGCATGTCATCCTAAATTGTCAAGAACAGAAGCTGCCTGGTCAAAGAAAGGAACCTGCTATACAAGTACTTAGTTCCAACTTAAACCTTGGAACTTGCATATTTATACACCAAAATTATTAAAGTCTATCAGCGGAACTGTTTGAAAAGTATTAATGTCAAAAAACGGTGCAAAAACTATGTTAATGACCATCAGCACTTTTGGATGGGTCTTCATAAATTCCAAACGTCTGATTACTCCCATAAATCTAGATCTTTGTGACTATCATATTGTTGATTATTTAACTGTATTACTTGTTTAAATATGGCACAAATTTTCAAATTATCAATGAACAACTTAAAAAAGGTAAGTTATAAGCTAAATGAATTACAACCTACGACATAAGCAGCTTAAAAATTTATTTCAAACTCATTTAGATTGACGAGATGTTAATTTCTTTTCTTTTGGGGAATATTTACTTTCAATTGGTTGTAGAAGTGAGGATAGTGACAGAGTAGGAGAACTGTTATAGGGAATAACATTTGAGAGCAATGAAAGAAATACCAGCTCTAATAAGAAGCTTAGACATAATATCTAAATAAAATATTATTTATTTTGAAAATGGTAATTATAATTATATTGAATTTTGTGATTCTAAAAATACGTGATTTGTTTTAATACTAGTTGTTTAGGCAGTAGATACTAAGTGAGAAAACAAAATAAGAGCAAAGGGTAACGAGATTATGCAAACCGAGTAGCAAAGAGACGGGGTCTCGAGGTCGGTAGGAATGAGCCTCGAGGTCGAGCTTACGAGCTTGACAAGGGGCTGTCGAGAATAATATAACAGTATTGAAGGCCTTGAGGATGGCCTATTGGTGATTAATAACGAGTAATAAATGAAGAACAACTAATAACAATAAATGAAAGGCAATTAATTAATGAAACAATTGTAGAGAATGTTTTTTTAGTTAGAAAGCAGAGGATATTCTTGTTCTTGTATTCAATATCATGTGTCTTACAAAGTGACAAGGATCTCTTTTATATATGAGGGGGAATCCCAACATAGTACATGTGCAATTAATACAAAGAGAGATGGCTGGTACAGCCATTTAATGCCACAGTACGGGCTCGTACTATTTTGCGTACTTTATCAGCTTTAACCACGTGCCTTTTGAGAATTCCCTCCTTTCCACGTTGGTCTTCGATTTGCACTGCCCCGAGGTCGAGGACCTTTGATATGCCCCCTCGATGCCAAGACTCGAATCTTCGAGCCTTCTGAGAGTCGTAATGATCGTAAAATCGGGCTCTCCGATTTTAGCCGTATACAGATAGTCCCTGCGTTTCTTAGAATGAAGTGATAAGAAACGGTCTTGACTTCTTGCTTCTTTGACATCCCTCTTATGACATCCGTCTCTTCAGAGCATTAACTAATG
This sequence comes from Nicotiana paniculata, assembly GCA_005239505.1. Lineage (NCBI taxonomy): Eukaryota > Viridiplantae > Streptophyta > Magnoliopsida > Solanales > Solanaceae > Nicotiana > Nicotiana paniculata. Next base: position 12,511 of record MDKI01288823.1, on the reverse strand, counting down.
TGACATAAAAAGTTGCGCAAAGGTCGCCGTCAACACAATTCTCGAGAATCCCACGAACCATTATTGGTTCGACTTTTCTGCTTCAATGCATGCCCAAAGGGCCTCTATAAATACTTCAATCACTTGCCCTTTCATAATTTTTCATCTTCTTCAACTCTTCAATTTTTACTAAGTGTTTCCTACTCTCACCTTTAATCTGCGTTTGCTTCTTCATCTTCTTTCTTCAAAACTCAATTATAACCATGGCAAAAACATCCAAAACGGTACCACGAAAGGAGGGAGCCGCTTCTTCATCACGCCCGTCTAAGGGCAAGTCAAAAACTCCTTATACCATCGAGCAGTGCATCCCTGGCCCTTTCGACACCGTCTCCGATTTCATGATTGAAAACCCCCCTTCTACACCGGGTCGATGCGAGCCCATATCTCGATATATAAGTGTAGTATCTTATATAGAGAGGGTAAAACTTGATTGTCGTTGGGGGGGCGGCCCGAGTAGAAATCCCTACAGCTGACGAAAGCATAGTCATGCATAAGGCTGGCTTTCTCAGCGTATATACATACACTTTTACCTTAGGCCCCATAGATTCTTCCTCTCCACCAATTAACACGGTGATTCTCGATTTTTGCCATCAATATCGAGTGACACTCGGTCAGATCTATCCTTATTTTTGGAGGATTGTATAAATGATTCGACACATTACCAACATGGTCGAAGGAATGACTTTCACCCTCGACCATTTGATCAGATTATACAACCCTCGTCTCTTCCGCGGGGGCCTAATTAAACTGCACCGTCAATCTGCCAAGGCGTTCTTCGCTTGCATCGACGAGGATAAGGATCGGGTATGGATGAGCCGATTTGTTAGAGTCAGAACTTCGGACATCATCCCTGCTGATAGAATGTCGTTCCCGGAGGAATGGAATATGAAACGTAAGTACCCCTGAATTGAGTATGTTTTTCCATTTCTTTTTCTCTTGACTGATTTTCTTCTAATTGTGTAGCCACCGTTTGGTTTTCTGGCACGGTCCAGGACCTTCCGAGGTGGGTCAAACTTTTGGACTTCGCTTTTTCATACAACAAACGTGTATGGCGTGAGCTGGCTATAACATAGTGGCAGGCTAAGAACCACGGTATGCTCTTGTTGTTAATGTTTTCTCACTACTTGTAAGTACTTTCGATGGTGGTGTTTTTTGATATAACACGCTTGTGCAGGCCTTGGTGAAGGTGTGTTGATGAGACTACCCCTACCTGGTGAGAAAGAGGCTAGCAAGACCGCCAAAGACAAGAAAAGGAAGAAGGAGGCCTCAACGGAGTCTCCAAATCCAAAAAGGCAAAGGCTCGGAAGCCCAAGACCGATGCCACGGTCTTATCCTCAACGGCCGCTGAGAGCCTGCGAGCCGAGGAAGAGAGTGATGATACCTTCCCTTTGGTACAAAGGGCAAAGTGAAGCGCTGATTCTTTGAGAGTTTTTGGGTGGTCGTCTGCTGAGTTGGAGGCGGCTGATGACCCGCCCTATGTTGAGGAGACCTTCGAGAAGGGTTCCGGTGCAGTCCCCTAGATGCTCGTCGGACATGGCACAGTCCGTGTTGATGAGCTCGGAGGACTTGCCACTGGAGCTTTCTAGGGTCGGGAAGAAGCCTTGATGGAGGCTGATGTTGTCGGCGGATTTCACTCGGGCCTGTCGTTTTCTCCAGGGGAGATACGAGATGCCCAAGTCAGGAATGTTCCCGATTTGGAGACCTCTCGTGGAGAGGATGATGCATTTAGAGACTATTTTGAAGGGTTAGAGGAGGAGACCGATGTTGATTCCCCCGTTGCCCTCGAGGAGGTCGAGAGGCTCCAAAAGCAGGTGACATTCTCGAAATAATATGTTGTTCTTCGATTTTCTATTCTTGTTTTCTGATTTTATTCCTCTGTGTTGTAGGTCAAGAAGTTGTATGACCAAGCCTTCTCCAAGATGCAAGATGAGTTGACTCATCGTGGAGAGGAGCTTGAGAAGCTTATGTCGGAGTCGGTCGAGCTGGAGGCTCTATGTGCTCGAAAAGAGGAGGAATTGATCAACCTCCGGGAAAGCTCAGAGAGAGTGCTCCGAGAGAGGGCCGACTTCATCGAGCAAGTATTCTGGTACCCACACTTTTATTTTTAATTGCAATGCTTGGTGTTGATCGACTTATTTTCTGTGCTTTTCAGATTAGGCAGAAGGATGCCCTGGTGGAGCGGCTCCGAGAGGATGTTGCGGCCAAGGATGCCGACATCCTTGAGCTGGATCGGCTGAATGATGACGTGGCTTCGGAGAGGGACGCACTTCGAAGGAAGATATCCTCATCCAAGGCCTTCTTCGAGGTGCTCAGGAGGAGGCTGTTGCGCTGTCTACGGCCAAGTATGAGGCCAATGAGTTCGTTTCCTCGTATGAAAGGGATGCTGCCGCTGCGAATGACCAGGCCAGGGAGATATCCGAGAAGGCCAAGCTAAAACTGACTCAAGCGGTTTTTCATGCCCGCATACAAGCCAGGAGACAAGCCTTCGAGGAGGTGAGTGTTAAGGGTGTCGATCTCTCTGCGGAGATCGAAGAAGCCAGGGCCTTGGAGGAAGAATCGGCAGTGCCGAATACGTCAGATGAGAACTCTGAAAGCGGCTCGGGCAGCAGAGAAGGCGAAGAGTAGATTCACCTACTGTTTTCTTTTTTCCTTTCTGTATATGGAACCCTCAGGGGGAATTTTTGTAGAAATACCCTTGTAAATGCATTTTTGAAATAAAAAATCTCTTTGTTACATATCTCCCAAACTTTTCCCTACAATGCTTACGCAAAAGTTGACTTTCAAGCTTCGATTTTAGCCCTTCGGAACTCGTACTTGCAATAGTAGATCCCCTCGAGATTGGACACCTTTTCGAGACTAGGTCGTCATGGGGGATTCGATCCCTCGAACGCTGTGTGACAGTTTCATTTATGTGACATGACCGTGAAGTGACCAAGGTGGCCCCCCGGTACACTTCCCCAAAAGTTATGACAACTTTGTCAGAATTAAATGGCTTTCAAAGTAGTTGAATAGCCACCGCTTGCTCTATATATTTACTTGCTTCCTTTTTATTCTAAGTCTTGCAACTTTGAAAAACTAACTTTTCTTTCAACGTTCTCTTCCTTTTCTCATCTTGCGAAACCGTTTTCATTTCTTACTTTTTACCTTTGCTTGAGTAGTTATGGTTTCCGTGCCCGAATACGTTCACCAAGAAGAGGAAAACCTTACCTCTACATCTCGCCCGACCGGTGGTACACCGCCAGCATACGGCGAGTTAACCTCGAGCTGGTTTGCTTTGAAGAAAGATTTTGCACTAGAGAATCCCTTCGATTCCCCGGGCCATCGAAATCATGCGTCGAGGTTCATCCGATCGATAGAAGAAAACCTCGAGGCCGTGAGGAGAGACTGCGGATGGGGAGAAAATGTGATGGTGCAGATACCTTCTCGAGAAGAGAACATTATGACCTATGTGGAGGGATTCTTGAGTGTGTATACGTACCCCTTCATATTGGGCCCCCTCGACCGCCTGGTGCTCGAATTCTGCAAAAGGTACCGAGTCACGCTAGCTCATATTCATCCGTCCTTTTGGCGGATAGTGTTGATGATGAGGTACTTTACCAAAAAGGCTGAGCTCGAGTTTACCCTCAACCACCTTATTAGATTGTATCGGCCTCAGCATTGTCGAGGACTGATTGCATTACGACGCCGGTCCACCAAGCCTTTCATCGCCAGTGATGACGAGGACCGGAACGGAGGATGGGTGAGTCGATTTGTTTGAGTGAGGACCGTCGACATCATTCTTGCGGAGTTCCTACCATTTCCCGAAAAATGGAACTTCAAACGTAAGTGCCATGTTGTACCTTAGTGTCCTTTATTCTTATAGATTTATAAGAGTGTTTCTCTTTCTCTTTCTCAACGGTACCGCGAATGCCGGGGGAGGTCCCCGATCTTGCGGACTAGACTCGGAGGCTGGCATCTTCCTCAACATATGACGAACGCAAGTGGCGAGATCTGTCAAAGGGCAGATGGGAAGCAAAGCATCACGGTATGGGCCACGTGGTTGCCTTTTGAATAATGCTTTCATTTATGTGTACTAAATCTGACATCGCAGGTGTTGGTGGATTCACTAAGGTGAGACCATGTCCTTTCAAGGAGAGGGAAGGCCCGTCAGCTTCGGAACCAAGGGAGATTAATAAGCGAAAAAGATCCTCTACGGATGAGGACATTCTCAATAAGGTGGGGCCTTTCCTGAGACACAAAAGAGATGTCGTCGCTGAGGAGGACTTCATATGCGTTGTTTATTCCGTGGATATCATCTCTCCTCGGGAGGATGGTTCTTCGTCCACGGCTCGATACAGGGGGCCTCCCGAGGTAGCCGATTCTTCTACGCCGGAGACCTATAGTTTTGAGGGAGAGGTTCCTCGAGAGGGAAGGAGAAAGAGTCCTCCACCATCGTCTGCTTCTGCCCTCGAAGGTACTTTGAGGGATGTTCGGGGCCAGGGGCCGCCCGAACCAAGTGGGGTCTCGAGTTCCATGCCCTATTGAGAGCGGTTCAACTGGGGCCGATGGGGCCAGGCTAGTAGACGCACGCTCAACTTTTGAGGCGGCTCGACGGCTTTGTTCTGAGGTGAGTTTTGATCGGCTTTGTTGGATTTTCAGCTATGAATCTTTATTCTTTGAACTGAAGCTTCTTTTCCGTAGGTTTTTGACAATCTCAAGTTCGTGCTGCTTCGTTGTGAGACCAGGTTGCGGGAAGCTTTGGGCAAGGAAAAATCTCGCAGGTTTCTTTGCAATAAGAAGACGAAAGAGTTGATACATCTTCGGCCGGAGATGAATCGGAGTCGAAACTATACAGGCAATCTCGAGCGTCAGGTAACCTTATCCTGAAGGAGTACATGCTTCCTTTCCCAATTTTAGAAACTAATGTTACGGTGATTCAGCTGCAGAGAAAAATGGTAACGCTGGAACGCCTTTGGGGCGAGGTCGGGCAAGTGAATGCCGAATGCCATGCACTGAAGTCACAAATAGGTGTCCATGTTGCGGCCCAAAGGAATGCCTTGGCCAAGGCCTCTTCTCTCGAGGTACAATTTCGTAATGCTTGAGAAAGTAGCTCATTTCAAATGAGCAGGATTTCCAAGCTCGAGACTGATCTTTTGAACATGAAGGCGAGGTCATGGACGCCCGGGCTGAAGTTGAAGAAGTTCGAGCGAAGGCCGATAAGAAAGTGGTATTTTATTTTAAAGGTGTTGTCGATGCTGGGGCTGAGCTGAGAGGAGATTTTGACAGAGAGAGGAGGGGCAATGAGTATGCCCGATGTAGGTCTTGGAGGGAGACTCTTTAAGAGATTCACGCTAGGGTATTTGATCTATCGAAAGAGATTAAGCAGGCCAAGGAGGGCGAGATCAACACCGAGTTTTTCCTTTCTTCCGGTGTCGATGCTGGTATTTAAAGGCTTCCGAGGGAGCTGGTCCCTAGAGCAGACTAGTTTTTCCTTTCTTGTTCATTGTAAAGACTCTTGTGGGAGCATTGTAAATGCATATTTTTACTACACATATACATATATAAGATTCTTTGGTTTCTCCGATTTGCTTGTCGATAATTAACCCGATGCATTGGACTTTGAGACGAAACACTTGGGGTTATAAATTGGCCCTGAGGCTTTTTAGGCTGGCGAATTGGGCTCTTACACATTTGGCCCATAGGCTCTTTAGTTAACTGTTTCGGGATCAGTCTCTGAGTCGGGTTTCGACTCGAGCTCATCGGCCCTTAGATTTTTAAATCGGCCTTGAGGCGCGTTGGGTCTGTACGACCTGTAGCTGGCAACTTGGGCTCTTACGGATTTGGCCCTGGGGCGCTTTAGTTAACCATTTAGGGCTCAGTCTCTGAGTCGAGTTTCGACTCGAGCTCATCGGCCCTAAGGCGCTTTGGGTCGGTACGACCTGTAGCTGGAGACTTGGGCTCTTACGTGTTAGGTCGGTACGACCTTCGATGTAGCTGGCGACTTGGGCTCTTACACATTTGGCCCTGAGGCGCTTTAGTTAACTGTTTAGGGATCAGTCTTCGAGTCGGGTTTCGACTCGAGCTCATCGACCCTTAGGTTTTTAAATCGGCCTTGAGGCGCTTTGGGTCGGTACGACTTATAGCCGGTGACTTGGGATCTTATGCGTTAGGTCGGTATGACCTTCGGTGTAGCTGGAGACTTGGGGTCTTACGCATTTGGCCCTGAGGAGCTTTAGTTAACCATTTATGGCTCAATCTCCGAGTCGGGTTTCGACTCGAGCTCATCGGCCCTTAGGTTTTTAAATCAGCCCTGAGGCGCTTTGGTTCGGTATGACCTGTAGCTAGCGACTTGGGCTCTTACACGTTAGGTCGGTACGACCTTTAGTGTAGCTGGAGACTTGGGCTCTTACGCGTTAGGTCGGTACGACCTTTAGTGTAGCTGGCGACTTGGGCTCTTACGCGTTAAGTCGGTACGACCTTTAACCAGTTCTTTTCAAAGAAATTGGAGGCCTATGATTGTATGGCAACAGTCGGACGTCTCCGAGTTGCGTTAGTTTGACCGGGGCCTTATGACGGTGTTCATTGTATTTAGCCGTAGCCTTTCAGTCCCAGAGTGAGATAGTCCCGGTGTCTATATTGAGGTTATGCCTTTTTAGGGGTCTTACAAGGTCTTACAAATTTGTACATGCCTTGCTTAAGGTCTTACAATTTTGATGTTGCCTCGTGGAGGGCTTACATTGGTGCCTTATGGAGGGCTTATGAGATCGAAGTTTCCAGCCCTGAGATCTTACGACTTTAAGTTAGGTAGCTTGATGAGCCGATCGTCGAGGACAGTCCCTTAGTCGGAGTTGATATTGCCTCATGGAGGGCTTATATTGTTGATATTGCCTCATTGAGGGCTTACATCGGTGATATTGCCTCATGGAAGGCTTACATTGGTGATATTGCCCCATGGAGGGCTTACATGCTCGAAGTTGCCGGCCCTGAGGTCTTACGACTTCGAGTTTTTGGTGACTCGATGGGGTGACTGTCTAGGACAGTTCCCGAGTGGTCGGTAAATTTTTGACCCTGGGGCCGTTTCTTGTGAAAATAGAAAACTTCTTTGACGCGTGAAATGTTTTGATGATAAAAGATTCTTCTCTGATTACTTGGCACAAGTACACATTTTTCACCATCGAGGGTTCGATTATTCTATGTGGACACGGTTCATTCGACCGTTTGGTCCTATACATTGTTCTCCTGTCGAGGCCCTCTTCGGCGTGTTTCAGTGATCTCCCAGGGGGAATGCCCCCCAGTATTTGAGGTTGATCAAAGAGAAGCCTTGAATACTTGGTGAGTTCTCCTTAGGTAGAATATGGGTGTTGCCTCATTAAAAACCTCGTCGGTAAAGCCCATTTTGGATAAAATCCGACATGAGGGAAAAAGAGCGCAACACATGCTTTAAAACCTAAGGCCTTCGAGCTGGAGGGTGCTCCGATTTTTTTTCAATCGAACACCTGCACATAGGTTAGTGTAAAACGTGAAAGAAAGAGGAAGAGGATTGTACCTTAGCTGTGGTGGCGTTCAAGCCTCAGTATATTTCGGTTGTTTGTTCCGAGGACGCGGCACAGACCTTTATTCGTTCATCCGAGGATGTAGTTTGCGATTGCTACTCGGCTGTTTCCTCTTTTTTTTGGCTCCTTCGATGTAGAAGGTGTCGGTGCCACATCATGCACTGCGAACATTTATTTTGCTGGGTGTTGTTCCCCGTAAACTGTTTTTATTCCATCCTTCGTAGGGAATTTCATCATTTGATGAAGGGTCGACGGCACCGCCCTCATACTGTGAATCCACGGCCTTCCGAGCAATGCATTGTATCTCATGTCACCTTCGATGACATGAAACTTGGCGTTTTGAATTGTACCGGCCACGCTGACTGGGAGGATGATTTCCCCTTTAATTGTTTTGCTCGCCATGTTGAATCCGTTGAGGACATGGGAGGCGGGCACGATTTGGTCGAGCAACCCGAGTTGCTCTACCACCCTCGACCGAATTATGTTGGCCGAGCTACCTGGATCCACGAGCACACATTTAATTTGAAATTTATTCAAAAGAAAAGAAATTACCAATGCGTCATTATGAGGTTGAGACAAGGTCTCGATGTCCTCTTCGCTGAATGAAAGGGCGTCTTCAGGTATGTAGCTCCGAGTTCGCTTTTCCCTGGTGATGGATACTTACGTCTGCTTAAAAATGGGTCCTTGAGGGACGTCGAATCCATCAATAATCATGTGGATGACGTGTCGTGATTCTTCTATTTCATTTTTCTTGTTTGCTTCTCTTTCCCGAAATTGGTTTTTGGCTCGGTCACTGAGGAACTCTAGAAGGTGCCCTTTGCTAATCATTCGAGCCACCTCTTCTCGGAGCTGTCTGCAGTACTCGGTTCTATGACCGTGCGTACCGTGAAATTCACATATCAGGTTAGGGTTCCTTTGAGAAGGATCTGATAGTACGGGTCTTGGCCATCTGGTGTCCCTGAGTTTACTTATAGCCGATACGATGTCTGAAACATCGATGTTGAAGTTGTACTCAGATGGCCGGGGTGCCTCTACTAGCCCAGTGTGCCTGTCGAACCCTGCTTTGTTCACGAGTCCCCGAGGATTCTGTCCTCGGTCCATCCTTTGGTCACTTCGAGGTATGTTACGCCTCGGGATATTTCTCTGATTTTCTATGCACGGTTGATACCTTTCTTTACTTGACCTCGGATCTCTTTCTGGGAACCTCGATTCCTTTGTTAAGACTCTGCTAGGATAAATCGAGCTCTAGAGGGCTTTCAATTGGTCATACTCGACTCTGATCTTTGACTGATATCTGTTGTGCACATTCGCCCAAATTATAATGAAATACTCGATTAAATTTTGTTTTAACTGCTGTGAAGCTATCGAGCTTCGTTCATTCAAGCCTTGGTCAAAGAAAGGAACCTGCTATACAAGTAATTAGTTCCAACTTGAACCTTGGAACTTGCATATTTATAGACCAAAATTATTAAAGTCTATCAGCGGAACTGTTCGAAAAGTATTAATGTCAAAAAAGGGTGCAAAGACTGTTAATGACCATCAGCACTTTTGGATGGGTCTTCATAAGTTCCAAACGTCTGATTACTCCCATAAATCTAGATCCTTGTGACTATCATATTGTTGATTATTTTACTGTATTACTTGTTTAAATATGGCACAAATTTTCAAATTATCAATGAACAACTTTAAAAAGTAAGTTATAAGCTAAATGAATTACAACCTACGACATAAGCAGCTTAAAAATTTATTTCAAACTCATTTAGATTGATGAGATGTTCATTTCTTTTCTTTTGGGGAAATACTTGCTTTCAATTGGGTGTAGAAGTGAGTGGCACATGATAGTGACAGAGTAGGAGAACTGTTATGGGGAATAACATTTGAGAGCAATGAAAGAAATACCAGCTCAAATAAGAAGCTTAGACATAATATCTAAATAAAATTTTATTTACCTTGAAAATAGTAATTACAATTATATTTAATTTTATGGTTTTAAAAATACGTGATTTATTTTAATACTAATTGTTTAGACAGTAGATACTAAGTGAGAAAACAAAATAAAAATAAAGGGTAACGAGATTATGCAAACCGAGCAGCGGAAAAACGGGGTCTCGAGGTCGGTCGGAATGGGCCTCGAAGTCGAGCTTACGAGCTTGACAAGGGGCTGTCGAGAATGATATAACAGTATTGAAGGCCTCGAGGATGACCTATTGGTGATTAATAACGAGTAATAAATGAAGAATAACTAGTGAACCCAATAAATGAAAGACAATTAATCAATGAAACAATTAGAGAATATTTTTTTTGTTAGAGGGCGGAGGATTGTTCTTGTTCTTGTATTCAATATCATGTGTCTTACAAAGTGACAAGGGTCCCCTTTATATTTTGGGGGAATTCCAACATAGTACATGTGCAATTAATACAAAGAGAGATGGCTGGTACAACCATTTAATGTCACGGTACGGGCTCGTACTATTTTGCGTATTTTGTCAGCTTTAATCACGTGCCTTTTGGGAATTCTCGCCTTTCCACGTTGGTCTTCGATTTGTACTGTCCCGAGATCGAGGACCTTCGATATGTCCCCTCGATGCCAAGACTCGAACCTTCGAACCTTCTGAGCACCATAATGATCGTAAAATCGGGCTCTCCGATTTTAACCGTATACAAGTATATCATCTTAGGATAATTGAAGTTACAAGTGGCACTACTACCCTCTATCCTATAATGAAAAAGACGTTTAACCTTTAATTGGGAACCTTAAGTCCGGAATACACACCACCATAACAACACAAGGACATCCTTTTGCCAGTTTTGAACGTGCTATTTTCTCTTTGCTCCGAAGACGAATTTAAGATTTTCATGTATAAGTAAAAAGCATAAAAAAAAAGTTCACTATTTTCTTTCGTCGATTAGTATGAATAAAATGTAAAAATTTGGACTGGAAATTTTCGAACAAGAAAAAAAAGAAAAATGTAAATATTAGCTCTATGTATTATTAATACTTTGTTTGGTATATTTTTTCAACATGATACTTGTATTAGTTATATATCATACTTAGCATTATCCTATGCATAAATAATACATAGAAAACCATGACATTAGTAATACCAAGGTTATTAATGCATGCATTAGCATGATCAAAGATAAAATTGTCCTTAAAGTCCCTTAAAACTAGAGAATATGGAGAGCATTTTTGGAAACAATTTTTCTTAAAAATTGTGCAATGCATTATAATTTTAATACACCATACCAAACAGTTGATAAGAAATAATATTTGCATAACTAATGCTTGCATTACTAACTCGTATATTATTAATTCATACAGGAGGGTTCAAAAATATTTTCTTGTAGCTAGTGGGAATTGATCATATAATCTTATCAAGGTTTTGAACCCCCTTGACCATTAAACTATACTTTTAAGTTGTGTTAGGGGGTTCAAAACTTAATATATAAAAGTAAAAAATAAATTTTTCTTATATATACAATATAATTATTTGGGGAAACTCTAAATCCGCACCTGTTAGAGAGGTATCATGCATCAAGTGATAACATCACAAACGCAACGTGACTCTTTATACTTTAGAAAAAACAGACAGGTTTAAAAAAACGGTGCGGGAACCATAACCAAAACCACAAAGGACGATTTTTTGCCAGTATAGCACGTGCTATTCTCACATTTCCACATACTAACTTGTAGTCCAGAAAAAAAAATACATCATAATCCATCTAGTACTATATATTATAACAAAGTTGAAGCCTGAAAGCAATCCATCTGTTCAACCCTGCCGTAATTTTAACTGTATCCAACCTAAGCTACCGTCATTACCCTAAATCATGTTCCCTCTCCCAACTCCCAAGTATATAAGAAACAAAAGCTCAGTAATCCAACGTTTCAAACAAGAGAAACAAGACATTCCCGTCTGTCAAAGGAAATATGTGTGGTTGTGATCGTAAGCACCTAATTTTAGGCTGTCCACACCTTTTAGACCAAATATCAACCTTCTCCAGGTAAAATAAAAGGGCAAATTCAAAGTAAATCTTCAACTTGCATCATAGACAGCTTCATTTCGATTCCTCCATAAATGTCGATAACTACACTCCAAATAGCATCCTGTATGATCACGTTGAAGTATTCTTAATCACTCATCCATATGTATAATGTATAGCATCAGCATGAAAAGGCTTCTATGTGCCGGGGCAAGGGAGCATGATGATTCCAACCACCAAGAAACTAGGCTTCTCTTTCCAAAAGCAATGTCATCTGACTACTATCTAAGTAGATTGGTCTAGTTGTTCTCAAGTATTGCTGGTACACAGCTAGCAATTTTGAAATTCTCCCCTTAACCAAGTGTGCTTGCACAAATTTAACAGCATTATGTTTTGGCCAAGAAGGAAAAAGAATTAGACTTATAAAACGTGGAATAACATATGGTGTCCTAATAACTATACCGTACAATCAGCTAATCATACACCAAAATGTAAGCAATAAACAACTATCAATGGCCAGTGAGAAAATGGTCAGAGACCCCCCCTCTCACTTCTGCAATAATATAAAACTAGGGAAGAAACTTTGGTTCCTTGATGAGGAGATCCCTTGACAAGGATTCAACAACATCCCCTTAAAAGGAATCACCCTGCGCAGTGAGAGTCCGAAACAAAAATGTGGTTCTTTTGGACTCAAAGAACTAAATTGTGTTAAAAAAATAACTGGAGACAAAAATATATATAACGTCATTTTAAAAGGTACTATATCTTTACGGTTGTTTGCCCAATTAAGTATGGGGCCTTTTAAAAGGCGCTATATTTTGAACCTTAAAAGAGCGGGAAGGTATAGCGCCTTATATTAAGACGCTATAGTATTGCGTTTTAATATAAGGTGCTATACCCACATAAAAAGTCGTCTAGTCCCCTTCCCCACCAAACCAGTCTCGTTCCCCCTCCCC